>CAUYQU010032481.1:0-22703 GCA_963574635.1 Cheracebus regulus
AAATCTCTTCCTCTTTCTTTCTCTTTCATTTTTTCTTTCTTTTGCTGTTTCTTTCTTTCTCTTTTTCTCTCTTTTTCTAAAATCTCTTCCTCTTCCTTTCTCTCTTTCATTCTTTTTATTCTAAAAAAAAAAAAAAAAAACTTGTGACAGTCTACGAGTGTCACTTTTGATTTGAAGCATAGTGTCAAGTATCATAGCCATTATTGGTGGGAATTTGCATTATGGTTTTCCAGAAAATAATGGTCCTTCTTTCTACAACTGTATTCCCAGAATACCAAATTGCTTCAGCTTAACAAGGAATACCAAAGTCTTCTTTTGATCTTAGTGACTCAATCTTTAAAACTACATGACAGAAACTTTCTTAAAAGATGCAATAGGGAATTAATTTATTTCAAAATTAAAATATTGCTTGTCAAAAAATAGATATAAAATAAAATATTGCTTGTCTTTTCTTTAGGGCTTTATTTTGCTTTTCTAAAGAATGCATTAAAAGTGTATTTTTCCCAAGCAATTATTAAAATTCAAAACTAATTTAATTTGATTACTATTTTTAAGGAGAAGAAACTTTTAAAAATTATTAAAATGATGTCAATATATTTGATGTTCACAGACATTTAATTATTCACAATCTACAACAAATTCCCCCTGTTCAGGCTTTACCTTGGTCTGTCTTTCACCTTAGGGCATGTTTGGCTTTAGTCTGCACGATCATTTGCTAAACACATTGTTGTTATCCCTCTACCTTAATTGACAGCCTTGAGTCTTGTCTGAGGCTAGGCTGCATTCCTCCAGGAGTTTCAGAAACAAATCACTGTCACTTCTTCTACTGCCTATTAAACCTAGGAAATCAATATGCTTCTATGTGTGGGCTTGCAGGAAGACTTCTTATAAAAATTGTTAAATAAGTACTGCTTGATAACTGAACTAGGTCTTATTTCAAGCCTGTAAAGCTGCCATTCTGGAACATACGGTAAAGTAAATGCTAATGCAAATTTAATCTGTACATTTAAAAAACACTATATGTTTTTCATAGAAATTCCCTTCTAGTAAGGCTTTAATGCCTTAAAAAGTGTACATCATTCTAACTTTTGTCTAACGAGTTTTCTGACATTTATTCTGTATAGGTCTAAGATTTTTCTTCGAAAATTTTAGCAAGTGTTTTGTGTTTGCTTATATTTTTGTCTTTATTTCATCTTTACTATATAGTACTGAAATAATCTGTTTTGTAATGATTTAATCTTTATTTAATAAAAATATAAATTTTGAAAATGTATATATTTATTTGTATATTTTATGTCTATAGTTTAAAAATTTACTAGGATAAATTTTATTTATAAAACTTGATAATTTTTAAAATTAATTTTCTGTAGTTTTAGTTTATAAATTTTATTACAACTTTGCCAAAGCTTTGGCCATTTAACCATTCTTTTAATAGAGATTACTCTCGATTAATTTTTTTCTGGCTTATTAATTCAGGTTTTGTTTGTATTTAAAAAAATTTAAGCTGAAAACTAATGAATTTTAAAACTTGTGAAATGCACCTACACTTAAAGGAAATTCATAATTTTTAGTTTGCATATTAGAAGAAAATAAATGCTGAAACTAAATTATTTAAATTTATTTAAATAAAACAGTTGATTCTTTAAAATTACTAATTAAACTGATTACAAAATAAAACTACTAAAAAGATTAAAAGTGTCAAGAACTTTAAAAGATGTAATGTCATCTGTACTATCATAAAAATTATGACAAAGTATAACTTTATGCCATAACCATAAAAGTTGACCATGTACAAACTTCTAGAAAAAATATATTTTACTGAAACTAATCTAAGACTTGAAATCTCAGATTTCTATAACTATTGCATATAAGTTATAGAAATATTGTATAATTATGCATCATGTAATGCATAATATCATACCTTCTCCCAAACTAACTGTTGACTCAAGTAGCATTACTAGTGAATAAATAATCTTAATTTACATGCACTACTGCAGAGAATAAAGCTTTGATAAGACCAGAATAAACTTGTTATCTAAACATAATTCAATTTATAAAAGTGTAAATACTCTTCAAGTTACTCGGTAGATTTGATGTTATCAGAATGATTCAAACTCTTTTGTGTTTTTATATGCAACTCAACAAATGATTTTAAATTTATACGAAATTTCAAAGACCAAGAGCAGAGATTAAAAAAAAAAAAGATTAATGAGAAAAATGTGCTTTACTGGACATTAAGGTTTATAAATCAGTAATTAATCCTGGTTCTTATTGAATATAAATGTATGTGTGTGTGTGTGTGTGTGTGTGCGTGTGTGTGTGGGTGTGTGTGTGTGAGAGAGAGAGAGAGCTAGAGAGAGAAAGAGGGGAGGGGAGGGAAGGGGAGGGCAGGAGAAAATAGGTTAGTGAAACTGAAAATGGAGTGGAAAAAGAGATCTAGGGCCCGATTTAAAAAAAAGTTGGTGACAAAAGCAATGGGAAGGAATGGTCCTTTTTATTAAATGGTGCTAGATCAATTGGATAACTGTATGGGAAAAAAAGAAAACCTGATATAGGTCAATGTATAAAATGCAGAACAATATATTTTCAGAAGTTAATATTGCAGATTATCTTTATGACCTGGCAGACAGAGATTTATTAAATAGGACATTTTAAAAAGTGCTGAACATAAAGGTATAGAATGATGAACCATCTACCTCACATGTAAGAATTTCTGTACATCAAAAGAATCCATTAATGGAATGAAAATGCCAGACACAAAAACAAATGTATTTGAAACACCTGTGAAAGTTCATGTCTAGAATGTTTAATGAATAATAAAGTAATATATAATTAATAATAAATAACTAAAATCTATTAAAAATAAGTACAAAAGACTTGAAAAGGAACTTCATAAAGATATTCACGTGGTTATTTAATATTTCAAAATTGCTTAACTCAGTTATTAAGGCAATAAAAATTAAAACTGCAATGAGATACAAATGCAAAAGACACCAGAATGGCTAAAATTAGAAATAGAACTAAACACACCAGATGTTGGCAAATATGTGGAGTGAGGGAAACTCTCAAATATTACTGTAGAGTGTGTAAATGGATTCAACTTCTTTGGAAAAAGTGTTTTCCTGCTAAAATGGAACTTAACACCCAGTCATTTCACCCATGGTTTTATATCCAACAGAACCATGTGCAGAAGAGAAGTTCCAACTTATACATAACTGCCTTCTGTAATAATAAAAATAAGAAACAACTCAACTTCCTCTCAAAAGTAGTTGGATAAATAACTTTTGTTTTATTTATAGACTGGGATACTATTCATCATTAAAAATCAGAAATTGCAGTTATATGCAACAATGCAAATTAATCTTTAAAATAATGAGTTTGAGCGAAAGAAACTTTATCCAAAAATATACATCCTGTATGATTTCACTAATATAAAATAAAGTGCAAAGCTAAAGGATGGTGTTTAGAAATTAGAAAGTAATTGTACAAACCTCAATAAAAGGTATAATACTGAATGGGATAAAGATAATAATTGAGCAAGGCTTTTGGAGGAACTATGGTGCACTAGACATATTCTACATGGTGCACTACACATATTTACTTTGGGATATATCATTAAGCTGTAAAACTCTTTTGTTTTCTTTTTAGTTTATTGTATTTAATACACAATAGGTTAAGAGAGAAAGGATTTAATAGGAGAGAGGAGATAGAGTACTAGGATATATAGATGGTGTTTCCTTTTAACTGTCTTAAAATATGTGTGATTTATTACTTTTAATATGCTTAAATTAGGTTTTTCAGATCCTAACTTAATCCAGGTTCATCTTTAGCATATTCACAAAACTCTAAAACATGGCTTAGAAGTCTTATGTCTTAATAACATAGATTTATTAAAAAGAAAACTACAAAACTGATCATCAGCACCGAATAAATACTATTTATAGCTTTGGCTGGTTACTATCATTTTTTACTTCATAAATGTCCATGTTTCTTTTTGGTTTTCCAAGAGAATCCTGAAGATATGAGTTAACATATGTTATCAAGATACACTATGTAATTTTTATCAAGTGTAATTTTTAAAAGAGAAAACATCTTCATGTCTTAGTTACTGGGTTTTGCCTCTGAACCCAAATAAAACAATGACGGACAATTGACACTACTGTAAGTACTGGGTTTTAATTTATAATATTTTTACATTATTAAAGCCAAAATAAGTTATGCCAAATAAAATTTGACAGCTAAATGACTATTTTCTAATTCTAATCAGATATTATTAGATATGTAATAATAGTTTAGATTTTAAGTCTTTCTAATAATATTTTATATGAAAAGTCCTTCTTTGACAGAAAGAATGCATTCACTAGCACCATGGTGGGCATTTGTAGTTTCTTGGGAACCTGAACCCAGACTCTGAGTCCAGCCTGGAAGCCCCATCTCTAAAAAAATTAAAAATAAACATAAATAAGTAGATAGAAAAGAATGAACACTTACACAGAAGCCTAATGTGTGAAATGGACTGAAATAATGCTGTTTTTCATTTTGGTGGCAATGAACAATAGTCAGAACCTCAACTTCCCCTTCCATCATGCAGAGTTACACAGTTCGAAAACAATTTCATTGATGCATTTTCTAAGTGTTAGAAGTTCCAAAACTTAAAATTCCAATATACTCTTAGTACAGGCAATCCTTTACTTGGAAACAGAAACGTAATTTTGAGTGATACATCAGCTTTGTCATGATGGCAATTGTTTTATTTAGCTTTTCTATACATTTGATTTGTGACATGACCTTCTGGGGTTTTCAGCTGCTTTTAAGAACTAGTGTCAAATAGCAGCTCCATGAAAACCTAAAAGTGACTTCTAAAACTTAAAAATCTGGTTAATTAAAGATAATGACAATGAGAACTATCTTTAGTAGAAAGTAAAGTTTACTATTTATCTGATTTAGATGTATCCAAGAGCTAGCAAAACATATTACTTTGTATTTAATTATCTTGCAAACTGGCAGTATAAAACAAACAAAATCTGGCAGAGTATTTCAAGATCATAAAAACCTTGGATTTCATTGAAAGTTTTTTTTTTCCTTTTTTTTTTTAAAGCTGGCTTTGCTTTTATTATTTATGTTGTCTTCATTCATTTGAGTAGCACAAGCTGTGCTGTACTAAAGGGTTTGGTCAGCATTCTTGGCAGGCTGCACAACTAGATTTAAAGAATCTTTACCATGTTACTATTTCCACTCTCCCAATCCTGCTCTCTCACCTGGTTTAAAGCAATTTTTTATCCAGTAAAGGTGATGAAAAAGCAAATAAACAGTGTGAAACCTAACTATAATTTTGTATTAAGCCAGTGCTTTACAACACATTTAGAGAAGTTAAAAATATTTCTCATATTCTTCCCATATTCTGATCATTTGGTATATTCTGATCTTTTGTTATAATCTGTTGCAAAATAGACGGAAACAACAGAGCTGACTGGTACTCTGTGTATTCATATGTAATAAAAAAGCCTTAATTTCTTTTTCATGTTTTGTTCATCATTTCAACTGTTGTATTTTTTTATTCCTTACAAGTCACAATATTTTCAAATTTGTGATCCTCTCATATTTAACTAATAACCAATACTCATATAAATAGTTATAATTATGAAAATTAAGTTGAAATTGTTGAGTGCAAATGATTTAATAAGCAATTACTTGATAAAAAATGGTACAATTTATATAGCAAAGTTCCTGTGACTAGTACAAGTTTTTGTTCCCCATTATTTTATTTTATATACTTCATTAATATTTCCAGAAGAATCCCTAGAAAATGTCCAAACTTGAAAAAGATGATAGTCATGTACTTTTTTTTCTACTTTGGCATGTACTGAAAACAGGTTTGTCACTTCCTATATTAGAGTGAGCATTTTAATATTTTTGTATTTCTATACATTACTTTTCCTGCTCTTAAAGCTCAAACATCATAAAAGTAACTCTCCAATGTATCACAATTATAAAAATAAAAATATATTTATTGCTACATGATAGTTCTCTTCTTTTTCTTACATTTTCACAATTATTTCAAAACACTAGTCATTGAACTCAAATTCTGTAATTACAAAAGGTATCAAGTTCTATATCTAAAAATAACAACTGATGGGAGTAACCTTTAAAACAAATTACTAAGAAATTCAGCAAACAAAAGTCCACAATTAAACTGTATGCTGATACTCTGAGAATGAGGCCTCAAGTGAAGAGGATATGCAGAACAAGATTCAGCACTTAGAGTTATATTCACCAAGCAGACGATTACTGGGGGATGTAGACATTTCAATTTATGGCTCTTGTAAAAAATTGTAGTTAAATGCATATATCACACTTTTTTTTTTTGCAGTGAAAATAATATGAAGCAACATCCAAAGGAAACAACCTCCCTTCATTTGCCATTTCTGTCTTTGGAAATCTTGCAGTAAATAAAACACCTTAAAAATGTATGTAGATTGAGGCAGTTTTGATTTGTGCCATGAGGTTTAAGCTCTGTATCACCAGTACACACAAAGACACACACACACACACACACACACACACACACACACACACATTTCCACTTACCTTTTAATTTTTTAAATTATATTTTAATTTCTGGGGTACATGTGCAGATTGTGCAGGGTGGTTACATAGGTATATACATACCATGGTGGTTTGCTGCATCCATCCCTCCTATCATCTACATTGAGTATTTCTCTTGTTATCCCTCCCCAATCCTCCCCCCTTCCTCCTATCTCTCCCCGATCCTCCCAACCCCCCAACAGGCCCGGTGTGTGATGCTCCCCTCCCTGTTTCCATGTGTTCTCATTGTTCAACACCTGCCTATGAGTGAGAACATGCAGTGTTTGCTTTTCTGTTCTTGTGTCAGTTTGCTGAGAATGAAGGTTTCCAGCTTCATCCATGTCACTGCAAAGGACATGAACTCAACCTTTTTTTATGGCTGCATAGTATTCCATGGTGTATATGTGCCACATCTTTTTGTATCCAGTCTATCATTGATGGGCATTTGGGTTGGTTCCAAGTGTTTTCTATTGTAAACAGTGCCGCAATGAACACACATATGCATGTGTCTTTATAGTAGAATGATTTATAATCCTTGGCTATATACCCGGTAATGGTATTGCTGAGTTAAATGGTATTTGTAGTTCTAGATCCTTGAGGAATTGCCACACTGTCTTCCACAATGGTGGAACTAATTTACTCTTCCACCAACAGTGTAAAAGCATTCCTGTTTCTCCACATCCTCTCCAGTATCTGTTGTCTCCAGATTTTTTAATGATAGCCATTCTAACTGGTGTGAGATGGTATCTCAACGTGGTTTTGATTTGCATTTCTCTAATGACCAGTGACAATGAGTTTTTTCATGTTTGTCGGCTGCATAAATGTCTTCTTTTGAAAAGTGTCTGTTCATTTCCTTCACCCACTTTTGAATTCTTTTTTTTTTCTTGTAAATATGCTTCAGTTCTTTGTAGATTCTGGATATCAGCCATTTGCCAGATGAGTAAATTGTAAAAATTGTTTCCCATTCTGTTGGTTACTGGTTCACTCTAATGATTGTTTCTTTTGCTGTACAGAAGCTCTGTAGTTTAATTAGATCCCATTTGTGTATTTTGGCTTTTGTTGCCATTGTTTTTGGTGTTTTAGTCATGAAGTCCTTGCCTATGCCTATGTTCTGAACGGTATTGCCTAGGTTTTCTTCTAGGGATTTTTATGGTCATAGGTCTTATATTTAAATCTTTAATCCATGTGGAGTTAATGTTTGTATAAGGAATAAGGAAGGGGTACAGTTTCAGCTTTCTGCATATGGCTAGCCAATTTTCCAAACACCATTTATTATACAGGGACTGCTTTTCCCATTGACTATTTATGTCAGGTTTGTCAAAGATCAGATGGTTGTAGATGTGTGGCGTTACTTCAGAGGCCTCTATTCTGCTCCATTGGTTTCTATTTCTGTTTTGGTACCAGTACCATACTGTTTTGATTACTGCAGCTTTGTAGTATAGTTTGAAGAGTCAGGTAGCCCAATGCCTCCACCTTTCTTTCTTTGTTGTTTCTGCTTGGAATTGTCTTGGCTATATGGGGTTTTTTTTGTTCCATATGAAGTTTAAGTTGTTTTTTTTCCAATTCTGTGAAGAAGGTCAGTGGTAGCTTGTTGGGGATAGCATTAAATCTATAAATTACTTTGGAAAGTATAGCCACTTTCACAATACTGATTCTTCCTAACCATGAGCATGGAATGTTTTTCCATCTGTTTGTGACCTCTCTTATTTGCTTAAGCAGTGGTTTGTAGTTCTCATTGAAGAGGGCCTTGACATCCCTTGTTAGTTATACTCCTGGGTATTTTATTCTCTTTGTAGCAATTGCGAATGGGAGTTCATTCATAATTTGGCTTTCTGTTTGTCTGTTTTTGGTGTATAGAAATGCTTGTGATTTTTGCACATTGATTTTGTATCTGGAGACTTTGCTGAAGTTGCTCATCAGCTTAAGGAGATTTTGGGCTGAGATGATGGGGTATTCTAAATATACAATCATGTCATCTGCAAGTAGAGACAATTTGACTTCCTCTTTTCCTAATTGAATATCCTTTATTTATTTTTCTTGCCTGATTGCTCTGGCCAGAACTTCCAATACTATATTGAACAGGAGTGATGAGAGAGGCACCCTTGCCTTGTGCCAGTTTTTAAAGGGAATGCTTCCAGTTTTTGTTCATTCAGTATGATATTGGCTGTGGGTTTGTCATAAATAGCCTTTATTATTTTGAGGTATGTTCCACTGATACCTAGCTTATTGAGAGTTTTTAGCATGAAGGGCTGTTGAATTTTGTTGAAGGTCTTCTCTGCATCTATTGAGATAATCGTGGTTTTTGCTCTTTGGTTCTGTTTATGTGATGGATTATGTTTATAGATTTGATTTTTTAACTTTTATTTTATCAATTTCAATAGCCTTCTCTAACATTTATGGGCCAATAAGTAGGTTTCCTGTTGGTGAATTTAACACTTGCATATTGGGCTTAGGATAAACATAAAATCCGAGTAACTTATATAGTTAAAATTTCTTACACTGGTTTAGAAGATTCTACTTAGCTGTTTATTACAACCAGGGGCTAACATAGTAAATTCTAAATGGAACAAATGAGACAAACTAATTGTCATCATGCGGTGGTTTTTAGGAACCACTGTCCCTTTTATATTCTAGAATTTTGACTTTGACAATACTATTTACATATCCTTAAATTTATTAATTTTACTTTTAATTTTTTTTTACAAGGAGAACACCAAACATCCTTTATTAGCACAAAAAAGTAGCCACAACAAGGCATATCAAGCAGAAATGTGCATTACTAGTAAAAGGGACAGTGCTGTATACAAATACAGCTCTTGTGTTTTGCAGGGATATAAAATCACATTTTGTAGCAGCAAGTGTAGAAACTATGGAGCACTCACCAGTAGTAGAGAGTACCATTACAAAAAGACAAGAATAGATTTGGCTATTTTACGGACAAATACCTAGAAAAGAACTGTAAATTCAATTCTGTTACTTTGAAGCAAACACTAGAACTTGAAAAAAACTTCAAGAACAGCTCACTCCAGAAGTAATACATATTATTCCAAATGATAAAAAGGAGCTAAATAATTTATGGATACAACGGTTATGCAGTACCTTTTAAATATAAATTTTAGATTTCAGATTTCCCATTAAGAATTAACTGCACTGTAATTCTATAAATTATACTTAATTCAACTATAAGAGTTTAACACAAAGAGATAAGTACTGCAATCCAAATTATTAATTATAGTTTAATAATAATCTCAACATGAGCAACCACTGAAGTTCCTATTTTCTGACTTGTTTGGGTATCTTCTAGTTTCCTTTTCTTCATGTTCACAAACCCATTATGGGCACAGGAAAATATCCAACTTTTATGAAACAGCAATTAGACTGCATGTCAACTTAAAAAAATCACATGGAAGACTACATTGTAGCAGCTATTCCAAATACCTGTTTAAATTAAAGCACTCAGTAAAAATATCAGTACTTAGGGCCTTTAAAAAAATTCTACTACCAACTTTTAAAGTCTGAAATGTTAGGAATGACTATTCAGAAAAGCTGGTTTCCTTGCCAGTGCCTTTTCCAGATGAGAAAATGAATTGTAACTATAATTTATGTCAACACTTAATTGAACTGCACTCTGCCCTTTGGGCCAGAAACTTGAATTTTTTTTTTCTTAAAAGCATGCTTTTTTTTTTTTTTTTTTTTAACTCTGAAAGCTTGAATTATAGTAACTACAAACATCACTAATTTTGGAAGATTATAGAAAAACTCTTAGACAAAATAATTTCAAATGGTCACAATGCTGAAATATTCATCCAATATTATGCATTTGTCCTTCAGGAAGAAATAGAATTCTTTATACAAATGCCCCAGTATTGCCTCACTGAATTACTACAGCCATTAAAAACTGTTAGTTAAATTAGAAAAATGTTTTTGTAGTCTTACTGAATACCTATAGTTCTATTCTTTTATTTCAATAGGGACCACGTTTATCTGAATAAGTAACAGCAGATTCCATCTGACAAATACTAACACTAAGCTTACACACTGTACAAAAATGCCCACCATTGATATGTGTGTTGCTATAGGTGTGCTTTCTCATTCACATGAAAGCAGACCTAATTACAGACCTAACTAATTCCTCTAAGTACAGGAGAGCTTATTTGGCTTGACTCGTTCTCATTTGAACTTGTGAATCTTAACTTTTTGTTAATAGTAATACTTTAAAAAATTGCTCTAACACTGTTGGTAAAATGAGCGAATTGATCCATCATATTTTAGTACATACACCAGCAGATTACTGCACGGAAGATATATTGTAGGCTAAAAGGAAAAGTCCCATGTAATGATAGTAAGCAATAGTTCTAAAATACATGCAAGACCTGGGAACTTCATAATGTCCTAAAGTTCTCTGTTACAGTGAAGTGAAATCCACACAAGTCATGGGTATCAAAACTAAAATTGTGAATCCACTGCTCAATTTGCATATGCAGAGATCTGCTGTCATGGCAAAAGCTCAGAGAAGAGGTTGTCCTTGCGCTCAGAGTCCATGAGCAAAAATATGCCTTCAGGTTTCCCTTGGGGAAGGTCCATCACTTCCCAGTAACAGGAATTCCCTGTAATCCGAAGCAAACAGGACAGGCGGCCGTGTATTTAACCAGTGTGTGGACTTTCCATGCTCCCTATATGGTCACATGGGCATGGTTGTCTCCAGATACCTGACACTACTTCTGCTTCCATGACTGCAAACATAGAGCGGTCCTGTTCTTTTCCAAGTCACAATTACCTTGCAGAACTGCAGAGCTGTCCCCACTTATTTCAGTCATTCTGTAACTGGATCTGTAGCTTGGACTCCCTTCTCAGTTTCTTGGCTTCCCTTGTTTGAAGGATTGAGCAGAGAGCCTTACTCCCATGGTGAGTATTCCAGCTCCAAACAAGAGTTCTTGGACCCAGAGTGTGAGCAGCAGTGCAGTTTATTGAGCAAGTGAAGCTAACCCTTCCACAGCCTGGAAGGGGACCTGAGCAGGTTGCCGTTGTTGGCCAGGGCTGCCTGGGCTTATGTCCCCAAGTAATTCTGAGTTGCTGAGTGTTTGTCCCCTAGTCCTGTGTGGGAAGAGGACTTGTGACCATGAATCACCTAATCTCTCCTTTGAGTTGCTGTTTGTCCCCTAGTCCTGTGTGGGGAGGGGGCTTGTGACCATGAGTTACCTAATCTCTCCTTTTAGCGGTTGTTTCCTAGTTTCTACTGAACTGGCAAGCAATATTGGAAAAGGGTTGAACAGCTAAATGATACTTTGCACAGAGCCTACTGATATGGTTGAAGTATGCATGTTGACCTTTTCCCATGCTAGGATTTCCAAAATGTTCCTCATTGACCCAAAAGGTTTTATTCTCTCAATTCCCAGAGTTAACTTTGGTCTCAGCTTATATAATGGATTAATTACACTGTGCAGTAGCTTCAAATGTATGTATTAGTGCACTGGCAAAGAAATCAACTTGTTTTTCAATATGAAGCCATCTTTTCTCTCTTTTCTATCTTCTTCATCTTCTGTAAAAACTAAAGATGAATCAAATGTATCAAAAATGTTGAATGTGGACTCACAAGAGCTGTATGCTGTTGAATCAAATGCCATTTTGGGGCTAAATGTAAAGTAGTAGGAAAAGGACGTTTCTCAAGCATTAATCCAGAAAGACAGATTTTTCTTTTATTGGATAAAAGACACTTGACTGCAATATTTTAAATAATTTTGTACATGAAAGAAATTTTGTGTACATTAAACTGTCAGAAAGCAAAGGTGTCATGTGTGGAATGTTCTACTTGTGTCAGTTCTCAAAGAGTTTATATTTAGGAGCATTTTGGATTTTGGAGTTTTGGATTAGCAATGCTCAATCTGTCTATCAGGTGGTTTTAACCCATATTTACCACACGATTAGAGAAATTTGTCATATTTTCTATAGTATTGTGTTTCTAGATATTGTTCATATAGCCTGTCTATGAGTATTATGTCAAGGCATTATTGAAAACATATTTCTCCACTTTGCCTTTTGACTTATAAGCTGTTAGTAGTTTAGTTTATAAACAAAAATAATTATTTTTACTATAATTCTATACTGGTTAATACCTTTTGCATGATGTACCTAAATCTTGGTCAACACTAGTGTCACAAAGATGTTAAGTTTTCCTGTGAAAGTTGTATTTGTTTTTAGATACATAGATTAAAAAAAAGTTATATATTTTTATCTTCTCTATATATGACTTTAAATACATCGTGACACCACTCTGGGGTCATCTTGTTGTGACTTGGCACAGTTTATAAATTACAGACTTATTGACATATGTCTTCTGTCACTTGAAAAACTGTTTTTTCAAAGAAATTTGTCCAAGTCATTCTAATTTTCAAACTTATTAGCAAATATAAAAGTTGAAAACTACTTCTTATTATCTCCTCTTTAAATCCATCATGATGTTCCCCATTCAGTCCTAATAATTCTATCTTGTGCTATTTTTCTTTCCCTCTTATTTCTTTTTGTACAGATTATCCAAAGCCTTATCAAATATATTACACCTTTTAAAAATACAAACTTTTGACATCATTGAATGTTCCTATTACACATTGGTTTTGATTTAATTTTAAAATGCAGAGCATTTTCAAGTGAAAACACAGAAAAAAATTAAATATATTTGCCTTAAAATTACAAATGTGCTTATTCATTTTTGTGTTTCTTCCAGTTTTTCATTTACAAAATGTAATTTTCTTTTACTATTTTTTTTCTGAAGCACTCTCATATCATTTTTTGAGATTTTCATTTGGAAATAGTAAACTACGGGATTTACCTGCTTTGTGAGCATGCATCTAAGTCATACTTTTATTATATACAGGAATGTTATTCTGTTATTTATTTCTTTCTTATAATAATTTTAGAGGAGTTCGACCTAAACATTTTCTGTTGCTCAATTTTATATTATAATGGTTTTCCTAAAACATTAAGAATGAGACAGACTTCAGAATAATTTGTCAAACTTAAGAAAAGTTATTGGAATAAACGTCTTTCTAAAATATTTTATACTTTTAGGTTTGAAATGGTAGCCCTCCTTTATTCTCACAGTTTTAATTTGCCATCCTTTCCCTGTCTTCTCTCTCTCTTTTATTAATCCCTCCTGCTACAGGTTTGTAAACTGTGTTAATAGTTTAAAAGAATATACGATTTTATATATTGATATACCATTTGTCCATTTCCTGTGTAATTGATCGCTTTTCTTATCTTTATTAATTCTGTTCTTCTACATACTTTGTATTTAATTTGCTTGTTGTTTTCTAGCTTTGTACATGGAACATTCAGATAATTGGTTTTAGGCCATTCTTCCTTTTTTTCTTAAGAATAAAAATCTATACATTTTTCTTGAAGCATAATTTTAGTTCCCTTCTGGAAATATTGATGTCGGTATGTTCATTCTTATTTATTAAAAATATTTTCAATTTTTACCTGTGATATCTTCTTTGATCTATTGGTTATTTAAAAGTGAGGTTTGTTTGTTTGTTTTGCCAGTAACAGTGTTTCTACATTTCTCTGAGGTGGAGCTCCCAGAGACAACCAAAAAGTTCATTGTCACTACCACTGCATTGATACTGCCCTTGCTAGCCTCAGACTTTGTACGGAGCAAACGTCCCGAGTGCTTTAATGACACCTCAAGCAAGCCACAGCTACCCTAAGGAGAAGAGGTCATTTTGCTCCCCAACAAACTCCCTGTGCCCCTGGTCATCACCAGGCAGGAACCTCCAGCTTGGGCCCACAACACAGGCATCCCATTCCAGGTTGATCACACCAAGCAGCTCTGCATTCTACTGGGGTAGAGCCCCAAGATACAAGTGGAAGTCCTTCTGCCACAGCCATGGCCAAAGTTCCTTCTCCTGCTTCCTGTAGCCTGAGGAAGAAACAAAGCCTGAGTTCGCCCAAGGACTGTGATGTGTAGCCTGGGAGTGCCAAGCTGAGATCTGCAATCAGCACTTGAACAGGAGAGGAGCCCACACTTTCAGAGCACTGAGAGGGAGCACGGTGCAAACATGATGAAATACAGAGGAGCCACGTGGCTGAGCAAAAGCCTATCTATTAGCCATCATGCTTAAAAGCCATGAATCACAGTCCAAACTTCACCAAAAATACTTTGTTAATATACCACTCTGTGAAATAATGGACCAAAACTCAGATACAAATGGAAAACCAGCACAAAGCATTAGCCCCCTGGAAACAACCAGAAAAGTAGTCAACCAGCTGTACTAAAATTATACCACATTAAAGGATCATCAACCCACACAGATGAGAAGGAGTCAGCTCAAGAACTCTGGCAACTCAAATGGTCAGAAGATACCCTGTTGTCCAAACAGCCACACTAGTTCCCAGCAAGGGTTCGTAACCAGACTGAAATGGCTGAAATGACAGAAACAGAATTCATAATATAGATAAGAATAAAGATCATTGAGATTAAGGAGAAAGTTGAAACACAATTTAAGGAATCTAAGGAAAATAAAAAAACAATACATGAGCTGGTAGATGAAATAGCAGTTATAAGAAAGAACCAAACTGATCTGATAGATCACAAAACAAACATTTTATAATGCAATTTCAAGTATTAAGAGCAAAATAAACTAAGCTGAGGAAAGCATTTCAAAGCTTGAAGACTGGTTCAATAAACTAACTCAGTCAGACAAAAACAGTGAAAAAAATGAACAAATGAAACCTTCAGGAAATACTGAATTATGTAGAGAGACATAATCTATGACATATTGGTGTCCCAGAAGAAGATGTAGAAAAAGCAAGCAAACTGGATAACATATTTCAGGATATCATCTGTGAAAATGTCCCCAACCTCATTGGAGAGGTCATCCTTCAAATTCAAGAATGTAGAGAATACCTACAAGATACTACACAAAAAGGGCATCCATAAGACAAATAGTCATCAGATTTGCCAAGGACAAAAATGAAAGAAAAAAAAATGTTAACAGCAGCTTGAGGGAAAGGGTAAGTCACCTACAAAGGGAACTCATCAAGCTGACAGTGGATCTTTAAATGGAAACTCTACAAATGAATGTTCAACATTCTCAAAAAAAAAAAAAAAGAAAAAAGAAAAATGAAATTCCAACCATGTATTCATATCTAGCCAAACTAAGCTTCATAAACAAAGGAGAAATAAGATCCTTTTCACATAAACAAACACTAAAGGAATCCATTACTACCAGACTTGTCTTACAAGAGGTCCTGAAGGAAACACTAAAAAGAAAAGACTGTTATCAGCTACTAGAAAAAAATACACTGAAGTACACAGACCAGTGACCCTATAAAGCAATCACACAAACAGGTCTGCGTAATAACCAGATAAAAACAGGATGATAGGATCAAATCCACACATATTAGTATTAACATTGAATGTACACAGGCAGAATGTCCCATTCAGAAGGCACAGAGTGACAAGCTGGGTAACGAGGCAAGATTTAATGATATGCTGCCTTCAAAAGACCCATCTCATGGGCGATTACATCTATAGTCTCAAAGCAAATAGAGAAAAGTCTAAAAAGCAAATGAAAAACAGAAAAAAAAAATCAAAAATTACCATCTGAATTAGACAAAATAGACTTTAAACCAACAAAGATAAAAAAAGACAAAGACGGGCACGATATAATTAATAGTAATGTGTTGAATTCCAAAAAAGAAGACTTAACTCTACTAAAAATATATGCAACCAACAAAAGAGCACCCAGATTCATAAAGCAAGCTCTTAGAGACCTATGAGGAGACTAAGATTTGACTCACACATGATAATAGTGTGAGACTTTAACACCCAATGGACAGTATTAGACAAATCATCCCAGCAGAAAACTAACAAAGATATTCAGGAGTTAATTAACACTTAACCAAACAGACCTAATAGAAATTTACAGACCTTTCTACCTCCAAAACAACAAAATACATGTTCTTCTCATTCACTCATGGCACATACCAATCCACAGCAAAAGCGATGAAAATAATTATATCAACCACACTCTTAGACATATAATGAAAATGTAAATCAGTACTAAGAAAATTACTCCAAATCATACAAACACATGGAAATTAAACAAACTGTTCCTGAATTACCTTTGTGTATACCATGAAATTAAAGCAGAAATTAAGTTCTTTGAAATTAATGAGAACAAAGATAAAACCTACCAGAATCTCTATGACACAACCAAAAAAGTGTTAAGAGGGAGGTTTATAGCACTCAATGCTCATATCACAAAGTCAGAAAGATGTTAAATTAACAAGCTAACATCTGAACTATAGAAACTAGAGAAGCAACAGCAAACCAACCCAAATGCTAGCAGAAGACAAGAAATAACCAAAATCAGAGCTTAACTGAAGAAAACTGAAACACACACACACAGATACAAAAGGTCAATAAATCCATGAGTTGATTCTTTGAAAGAATTAATAAGACACATCACTAACTAATTTAAAAAAAGAGAAGATTCAAATAAACAGAATAGGAAATGACAAAAGATACATTATCACTGATCCCACAAAAATAGAAAAAACCCTTCGAGATTACTATTAACTCCTCTAATGGACTCCAGCTAGAAAATATGGAACAAATGGATGAATTCCTGAAAATATACCACTTCCTAATATTGAAACAGGAAGAAATGAAATCCTTGAACAGACTAATAATGAGTTCCAAAATGCAAAAAGGAATAAAGTTTCCACCAACCAGAAAAAGACCAGGAACAGATAGATTCACAGCTGAATTCTCCTAGATGTATAAAGGTGAGCTGGTATCATTCCTACCAAAATTATACCCAAAAATGAGAAGGAGAGCCTCTACCATAACTCATTCAATGAGGCTCACATCATTCTGATGTCAAATCTGGCAGAAACACAACAGAAAACAGAAAATTTCAGATCAATAGCCTTGATAAACACAGATGCAAAAATCCTTAACAAATTACTAGCAAACTGAATCCAGCAGGACAACAAAAAGCTAATATGCCATGATCAAGTAGGCTTTATCCCTGGGAAGCAAGATTGGTTAACATACACTAATCAATAAATAGGACTCAACACATAAACAGAACTACAAATAAAAGCCACAAGATTATCTCAATAGATGCAGAAAAGGCTTTATTTTCATAAAATTCAACATCCTTTCATATTAAAAACCCCCCAACCAAGTAGGCATTGGAGAAACATACTTCAAAATAATAAGAGCCATCTATGAAGACCCACAGCCCAGTACAGGAGCACCCAGGTACATAAAGCAAGTTCTTAATGACCCACAAAGATACTTAGACTCCCATAGAATAATAGCGGGAGATTTTAACACTCCACTGCCAGTAATAGGCAGATCAACGAGACAGAAAATTAACAAAGATATCCAGGACTTGAACTCAGATCTGGACCAAGCAGACCTAATAGACATCAACAGAAATCTCCACCCCAAATCCACAGAATATAAATTATTCTCAGCATCACATCACATCTACTCTAAAACTGACTATATAATTGGAAGTAAATCACTCCTCAGCAAATGGAAATGAATGGAAATCATAACAGTCTCTCAGACCGCAGCACATTCAAATTAGAACTCAGAATTAAGAAACTAACTCAGAACTGCACAACATCATGGCAACTGAACAACTAGCTCCTGAATGTCGACTAGATAAACAATGAAATGAAGGCAGAAATAAAGACATTTTTTGAAAACAATGAGAACAAAGACAACGTATCAGAATCTCTGGGACACATTTAAAGCAGGGTCTAGAAGGAAATTTATAGCAATAAATGCCCACATGAGAAGCAAGGAAACATCTATAATCAACACCTATAATCAAAATTGAAAGAGCTAGAGGAGCAAGATAAAAAAAAAAAAACTCAAAACCTGGCAGAAGACAAGAAAAACTAAGATCAGAGCAGAACTGAAGGAGAGAGAGACACAAAAAAATACCCTTCAAAAAAATCAATAAATCCAGGAGCTGGTTTTTTGAAAAGATCAACAAAATAGACAGACCACTAGCCAGATTAATAAAAAAGAAAAGAGAGAAGAATCAAACAGATGCAATAAAAAATGATAAAAGGGATATCACCACTGATCCCACAGAAATAAAAACTACCATCAGAGATTACTACAAACAGCTCTATTCACATATCCAAGTCTTTAATTATTGTCTACAAGTGGATAAAAAGTACTTATTTCCAACTCAGGGATACATCCTGAATGACACATCATATGTCCAATTATCTCTAGGTTTCTCCAGTTGGATATCTTGCAGATTCATATTCATCATAATGAAATTAGAACTCATTGCTTCCCACCTTCACTTCCCTTTGACAGGCCACTGCTTCATAATACCTGATTTCAAAAAATGGTACTGCTATGCAATCTAGTGTTCAAGCTAGAAACCTAGAAGTCATGTTTAATTCCTCTGTCTCTTTCATTTCTCCCTTCCACTTTCTTCCTTCCAATCCATCATGAATTTCTCTTAATTCTAAAGATTACATTTTCCCAAATCTGTCTTTTTCTCCCTATCATCTCCACATAACCTTGGTCCAAGCCACTATCGATTTTCACTTCTTCCTACTATAGTATCCTCTGGTGTCCCTGCCTTTAGCCTTGTTCATCTTCCATTTCCTTCCCATACTGTACCCAGGATAATCCAAATATAAATATGATCATGTTTTTCCCTTGCTAAAACCCTTTGTTCATTGTCCTTAAGGTAAACTCCAAACAGCCTACACAGTTTATAATGCATTCCAAGGTCTGGCCTATGTTTACTGTTTCTGGACTATATGAGTTTCAGTTCCTTGAGAACTCTTGGCAGCATCTCTTGCCTCAAGGGTTTCACAAAGGCTCTTTGTTCTTCCTGAAACAGCCACCACCTACCTCCACTCCCCCTTCATCATGCTAACTCATTTATTCTTTAGGTGTCAGCTTAAACACCACTCCCTTCGGGAATCATTCCATCCCATTTGTTCTCACTGTACCCTTTTAAAATGTGTATTATAACATTCAACACACATTTTGTAATTCCTTCTGTATTAATTTATCTTCCCCACTAAAAATCAACTTTGTTACTACAGGGACAATGTGTATGTATATTGGACTCTACCATCTTTCTAGCCTTAGCACAATGACTGGTACATAATCAGAACTCAATAAACATAATCATGCACCTCATAAAGACATTTTGGTCAATGATGAACTACATATACAATGATGGTTTCATAAAATCATAACAGAGATGAAAAGTTGCTATTACCTAGTGAGGTCCTGGCCATCATAACATTTTGGTGCAAGGCATTATTCCCATGTTTGTGGTGATGCTGCTGTAAACAAACCTGCTGCTCTGCCAGCCCTAAAAAAGTGTAGCACATACAATTAGGCACAGTACGTAGTACTTGATATGATAACAGACATATCTGTTACTGGTTTATATATTTACTATAATATGCTTTTATTGTTATTTTAGAGTATACTCTGTCTACTTATACATATATGAAAGTTAACTATAAAAACAGCTTCAGCCAAGTCCTTCAGAAGATATTCCAGAAGAAGGCATTGTTATCATAGGCAATGACAACTCCACGAATATTTTTGCTGCTGAAGACCTTATACTGGGACAAAATGTGGATGTGGAAGCCAGTGATACTGGTGATCCTGACACTACATAGGCCTAGGCTAATGTGTGTGTTTGTGTCTTAGTTTCTAACAGAAAAAGTTTTAAAAAATTAATAGAAGAAAGATTACAGAATAAGGTTATAAAGAAATATTTTTGTACAGCTGTACAATGTGTTTGTGTTTTAAACTAAGTGTTATTTAAAAGACTCAAGAAATTTTAAGAAATTAAAAAATTGATAAAAGTAAAAATGTTATGGTAAGCTAAGGTTTATTATGTGAAGAATGAAAAAATATTTTAAATAAATTGAGTGTAGTCTAAGTGTACAGTGTGTTTCTAAAGTCTATATCAGTGTACAGCAATGTCCTAGGCCTTGAGATTCACTCACCACTCACTCACTGACTCACCCAGAGCAACTTCTAGTCCCGCCAGCTCCATTCATGGTAAGTGCCCTATACAGATGTACCTTTAAAAATCTTTTATACCATATATTATGTACTTTTCCTATGTTTAGACAAATACTTACCATTGTGTTACAGTTGCCTATAGTTTCAGTACAGTAACAAACATATTGCTCCTAGGTTTGTAGCCTAGAAGCAATAGGCTATACCACATAACCGAGGTAGGTAGACGCTATACCATTAAGGTTTGCATAAATACACTTCATAATGTTTACATGAAAATGAAATTGCCTAATGGTGAGTTTCTCAGAATGTATCCCTGTCATTAAGTGACCCAAGACAATATTTGTTAACTAAATGAATGAATAAATTAATTCAAGCATAAATAAAATAGTCTTTACCCTCAAGGAGGCTGAAGGAAACAGAAAGGCAAAATACTGATTATAATAAAAGAGGAATGATTTGTTGTAACATAGATATATGTAAAAGTTAAAAGGGAATTAAAAGATTGATTAATGCTGTCTATAGTTGAGTTGGACACAAAAAGGCTTTATAGAGAAAATGACCCTTGAACTAAACCTTAAGAGTGCTTGGAATATAGTAAGTACTTTTGCTGGTAATGCCCAACATTCCTTCTTCCTTCTTGCGGTAATAGCACTCCCATTTTCTTTTGGAAAAATATGCTTCCCCTTAGTGCACGAGGTTTGCATTAAGCTGATCTTATTCCTTGCCCCTCCGCCCCACAGCCTGGCCTGGCCAGGCCAATCAGAATCCCAGAGATCATTCCGGCATAGGCATCCAATCCAAGGCAGGCCAATGAAAGTTACTTCAGATACTTGCTAGAACTATTGAAGAAATGTGCTGTCTTTCCCTGGGGACAGTTAAACTGACGCGAGAAAACCTGCAGCTGCCAATAGCCAAGATACCACTATGTAGGCAGAGTGTGCCTGGAGGTCAAGCCAGAAGAATCAGCCTAGGATTGAAGAGAGAGACCAGTCTGATACCTTTGTTTGGATCCAGCTGTGCCTAAGGTCAAGTTACAGGTTAAAGATCCAAATCATCCTACATGATTCTAGAATTCATTCTTCTTGTCATGACAGGGTAATTGGCACTGGACTTGCTCTCACGCTGGAAACGACAAGTAAATGGACATGTGTGAGGCAATTGTTTTCAAGCACTGAGGACAGGAAGGCCAGGACTGTGATCCCAAAGACACAGAAGCTATGTGGGGTGATCCTGGGACAATTTTCTTCCCATTGTACAGAGCAGTGAGACCCAGGATGTCATAAGTGATACAGGTGTGCTTCCTAAGCAGAGAAGGCAGATACCCACATTTCAGGCAGCTGAAGCAGCTGGAATTTGTGGGGCAGGGTACAGAAAAGAGTGATAAAGACTGTCTGCTTTGACTAAGACTTGAGTCAGGCTCCTGAGCCCTTTCTGACTAAGCCTAACCTTGGGCTCTGCTCTCTGTCCTTGATGAATCCAGTTTGAGCAAAAATTTTTTTTTTTTTTTTTTAGAAAGAAGTAGAATAAAAGAGAAAAAAGAGAGAGAAAGGGGGAGAGAGAACGAGAATCTTGCTCTATTGCTCAGGATTTCATTTAAATCTGTAAGATGCTTATGCAATTACTAAAAAGTGATTTATTTCCTATTATGTGATCACTTTTAGAATAAGTATGATATAATATTGAAAAAATATACGTTTTGTGGTAATGAGGTGGTAAGTTCTGTAAATGTTTATTAAATTTGCTTGGTCCAGTTCTGATTTAAAATCCTGTTTTTTTTTTTTTTTTTTGCTCTCCATTAGGTTGGTAGATCTTCCTCCATCCCTTTATGTTAAGTCTTTGTGTGTTCTTGCCTATAAGAAAGGTCTGAATACAGCATACCAATGGGTTTTAACTTTTTATTCAGTTTGTCTAACTGTATGTTTTGATTGGGGCATTTAATCCCTTTAAGTTTAGGCTTAATATTGATATATGTGAGTTTAATACTGTTATTTAAGGCTAACTAGTTGTTTGCCCATTAGGTGATGTAAATTGTTCATTGTTGTAATATTATTTACTTTTTGATAAGTTTTTAGGATAA
>CAUYQU010032482.1:0-17729 GCA_963574635.1 Cheracebus regulus
TCTTCTTTTGTAAAGTGTCTGTTCATATCCTTTGCCCACGGATCGGGCGTTTTCTAAATCATTTTTACACTTATCTAAAACATAGCCACAGTTTCCAGCTTGAAGCAAGAAGATTTTTGAATTGTAATTTAACAGAGTACGCAAAAAGATAAGAGCTGGTGTTGATCATTGTATCACAGCAATTGTTATCTATGTTTATAAGTGTTTCTTAGCCAAACTAACTTGGAAGTCAACTACTTCTGCCAATCTGAATGCATTTACAATAATATCATTTATAAAGCAGTATTTCTCTTTTTCTGTACCTGCTTAATATTACAGGACTTCAAGCCTCCCTTGAAACATATGTCTAATAATTAATTGTTAGATAAATCACAGAAACTTTTTCAAGTGTGGTCCCAAATGTGGTCCTCTCCATCACCACATTGTATCTCTTATGGTCCTCTATTCCTTTTTTCACTCTATTGAGTGATATCTAATTTCTAAGTTATTCTTAAGTCTCTTGGGCCAATATCTGGTTTGCTGAAGTCAATAAAATTGCTAAAGGAACTACTATGCCAAATCAGAAGGGTGATACAAGGAGGTGCCTAACTGGAATGACAATGTTTATACATGTAAGTGTAATAACAACTACTAGCCAGACACCACACCCACTATTTTCAACTTTCATAGTAGCTTCTTGACAGTATTAAGCCACTATTTTAAAGTCAGGCATCCTTTTCTGTTTAAATGTCTTTTCTCACCTGATTCTACCTTGTTCATTTGATTGCAGCAGAAGCCAAGTGTTTGCAAAATTTGAAGTTGATGCTCTGGCCCCAAGCTGTTTGGTCCAGGGTTGATCACTTGAAGACAAATACGTCAATAATTGTCTATGAACTGAGCATTTGAAATTAAGGCAGGAAAGTTTAGCCTAAGTTTAAACATATTTATAAATTAATAAAATTTATAGCTGAGGTTTTAAGGGGCATTTTTCTGCCCATGTAAACTTATAAGCTAATAATGACACTCTAGAGTTGAAGAAAAATGCATAGTAGACGATACACAACAAAAAGGTTGAGTGACTTGCTGGCCTCTTTACACTGCTCCAGGACTTGATTTCAGTTCATCTGAAGTCTCAGATACATGACTGTTCTCAAGGTTTATCAGGTATTCTAGAAAACTTACTGCACACGAACAAAATTCCCCGTTTTCTTTCACAAGTTTGATTGGGTTCAAATATTTACAATCACAAGTGTAATTCATATTTTTAGAGGTCTAAATGAAGGCAAGGGGAGAGAAGTTTAATTTTCCACAGTTATGTAGTTTATGAATTAAGAAGTAGTAATAACAGCCCAGTCATTTTGAATCTAAAGTTCCTATCCTTTCTATCAGATAATATTTAATTGAAAAAAAATTGGTGCTCACAAAATTCTTAGAACATCCAAGAAGGTATTTGAAGTCTATTGTAAATTAACATGTGCATATGTGTGAATATTTAGACAATATTTGAGTATCAGAAAGTCAATGTATATTTCTTTTGATTAAATCATACAACAAGGAGCAGAAATATCTGTGGGAGAAGTATTTAACTGCATATTGTATTAGAAAATGCTAAACATACTTCTCTAACAGTTAAGTATTTTAGAAGTTTGCCCAAAAACATTTGTCATCTTTGTTAAACTTGAGATTAGAGACAGCTGATTTCTAAAGAATTTTAGTAAATTAACAAATGTCATAACATCTTAAAAACATGTCATAGACTAGAATAATTATTCTTTCTTCATTTATTAACAAATGAATAGTATTTTAAAAAATATATAGATGAAGATAAATAATCAAAATTATGTTAATATATAGAAAATATTTTGTTCATAGTATGGTAATTATTTCCTTAGAAGATATTTGCTGAAAGGTAAGAAATAATAAAGCGAATTTATCATAAACAAATATCACAGTGTCTTAGGCAAAGTCAAAATTGGTACCCAATTTTAAATGGCAAATATTCTTAGCCTTTTTGTTTTCTCGAGTCTCTGTGCTTGGGAATTTTTTTAAATAGCAAAAGGAATGAGTAGAAAAATAATGGCATGCTTCTCTTCTTTTATCTGGTCAGTGCATTAACTGTGATCCTTCCTGAAGAGAGAAGAGAAAGGGGAAAAGGCAGAAGTAATTCTTAAGAGACTTTGAACACTGCCACTACACTAAAAAATTATGACATAGTTTGGCATTGTTCTGGTATAAAAAGAGTTTTTCAGCTTTGGGGAACCCTAGGTAAAAAGTACAGTTTTCTTGGGAGACATCAGCAACAGTTAATGCTACTTATTTCACTTTTTTGATGCTACTTCTTTTTAGTGTGTATGATTTTTTTTTGCACAGCACTCAAAGAAATGTGAGACAAGATGGGAATTCTAACAAATAATGAGAAAGAATGTTAAGAAAGTAACTGGCATCCTAATTCCCTGAGTTATATATAAAAGAGCAACATGAGTATTCATACTAGTTTTAATAAATACTTAAACTTTTCAGATCTGGCAGCATTTTAAATATAAGATCGAACTGAAGCACAAGGCAATTATTCATTAGATTTGATCAATTTTAAAAACCTTATCTAGGAAATTTTATTTCCTTGAAACATGTTGGAGTAAATACTTGCATTGACATTTCCCCTTTCCTCAATCATCGCACTTAGAAAACATGAAATATGCCGACAAGATGTGTAACTTCTTAAGTGTGTTCTTGAGTTGTTGCTAAACAATTCCTACTTAGTTAATCAGGCATTGAGGGCATTTGTCAATCTTCATAAATTCGTGCATAAGAATTTTTTACACCTCTGTGGCTTGAGAGATGAAACATAATCCAGATAAACCAACACAAACCTTGGTAAATGCCTCTCCATAAATCTAAATCCCAAATGGGTTAGAAAATAACATTCTCTGCCAAGTGCAGTGGCTCACGCTGTTATCTCAACACTTTGGGAGGCTGAAGGAGAGCAGATCACTTGAGGCCAAAAGTTTGAGACCAACCAGGCCAACATGGTAAAACCCCATCTCTACTAAAAATACAAACATTGGATGAAACTGGAAACCATCATTCTCAGCAAACTGACACAAGAACACAAAATCAAACACCGCATGTTCTCACTCATAGGCGGGTGTTGAACAATGAGAACACATGGACACAGGGAGGGGAGCATCACACACAGGGGTCTGTTGGGGGGAAATAGGGGAGGGACAGTGGGGGGTGGGGAGTTGGGGGGAGATAGCATGGGTAGAAATGCCAGATATAGGTGAAGGAGAGGAAGGCAACAAATTACACTGCCACGTGTGTACCTATGCAAAAAAATATATATATATATGAAAAATTAATTTTATAGAGTCAATTCTGCCAGTTTTTCCTTTATGACTTCTGGTGTTGTATCTGCTTAGGAAGGCTTCTCCCCTCTTCAAGATTACAAAAATACCTTTCCATATATAATTATTTTCCAGTTTTATTTCTAACATATGGAACTTTTTTCTTCCTTTGAATGTTTTTAAATCAAGTAAGCACCTTATCTGCATTCTCTAAGAGACAAGGAGTGATGTTGATATTCCATATTCTCTCTTAAATCCACAAACTGTGCTTTTGACAACTTGGATGAATTGTATACATTCTCAAAGGAAAATGCTAATAAAATACTTTCTATTTCTGATGGAATAGAAGTGTTCCATAAGCAAAACCTAGAGGCTTAATTAGGACATTAGTTGCCAGCGCTAAAAGTAAGTCAGTAAACCTGTTTCAAGTTAAATTTCTGTTGTACTGTTATGCTGAGCAAGGTCACCTGATGCAGTAGTGAAGGTACACACAGCTTTAAATAGCACCATTACTATGGACTACAAACCTGCACACACTTAGATGCAGCACTTTATATTCAGCCAGGTCACCCTCGGATCCATTCCCTCTCTGCTTGTTTATAATGTCCAGGTGCATCAGACCATGACTCTGTAACAGAAGAAGAAAAACTTTGGGATGAAAGGAGGAAGGTTAATTACAAGGAAAGGAGATAAGAAAGGCTTGTCGAGAGGATGACTGAATGCTAAGTCTCCTCCCGAACACCCTAACCAGGCACCTCAGTGTCTTGAGAAATGCAAAGAAAAGCCTCTTTTCTCTATCATATTCCCTATTTCCCAAGCTCTGGCTCTCTGAATCTAGAGACAGGAGTGAGGAGAGGACCAAACAATAGCCTGAACCCTCAATGAAAACAGCCAGAAAAAGTATCATAGGAAGCAGTCACAGGGTGGAGACGCAACCCAGGGGTTTGACTTGCCTGAGGCCACAGGGCTTCCTGACATTTGGAACAGTTTCTCTGACATTCTACAGCTGACAATTTAGAAGTGCAGCCTGGGGAGATGAAAGAAAGTATAATAACCCTGGGTTTCTGGTCAGCAACAGAAACATGTGATTGTCATGAGCAAACTAGTAACCACAGATTTGGAGTCCTGCTGAATGCATGACTTGAATATCCATTAACACTGACCCAAAAACAAGTCTAAAATCTGTCTTAATTATTTCACTTCCTTGAGGGGAAAAAAAGGACATCGCATCAAGTATACATAATTATATTAGGCCGTTCTTGCATTGCTATTAAAAAACCCCAAGACTGAGTAATTTATAAGAGGTTTAATTGGCTCACAGTTCTGCAGGCTATACAGGAAGCCCGGCAGCATCTGCTTCTGGGGAGGCCTCAGCCAGCTTCCAATCATGGTGGAAGGCGGGGAGAGAGAGAGAGAAAGAGAGAAAGAGAAACGGACCGGCTGCAGGGAGGTGCCACACATTTTTAAATGATCAGATCTCACAGAACTCGCTATCATGAAGATAGCACCAAGCCATGAGGGATCCACCCCTGTGATCCAAATACGTCCCACCAGGCCCCATGTCCAGCATTGGGAATTACAATCGAACATGAGATTTGAGCAGGGATAAATATCCAAACTATATCAATAATCGAAAAGAATTGCCCAGGAAATGGACCAAGCAAATGTTCTCAAAATGTTTAATCATCGAGAGACTGATTATAAGAAGTTATTAATGGCAACACCTAGGCCACGTGCTCTGAGCCTATTCTGAACGGAGATGTAATCTTATAGGTAGAATGTCTTTGTAAACTATATTCCCCCCACCACCACCACTTAAAATACATTGGATATTTGTAAAATAACACAAGTTACTCAAAGAAATAAATGTAAATGAAAGAACTTCTACATGGAAATCTTGCTTTGTCATCTAAATTATCATAGAACTAACTAGAAATCTACATTTCTAAAGTAATCCAAATTTATGTTTTCCAGTAAATCAGACACTGAGGATTTTATATTAAAGTTTCCCAGATTAAAAACTAAGGAATTTATTTGTGTGCAGAGAAGGCTATTCCAGTCAGTTTCGTTGAGACGCCACCAGTAACTTTGATTTATATGGAGCCTTCAGTGCTAAGAGATCTATGTGCCTTCATGAGGAGGTGCTTCATGTGCCTGTAAATTCAGGGATGTTTGGGATTCAGATCATTCCTCACCTTTGCAATCTGATTTACGTTACATACTAGAAACTAATCATAGTAAATATTACTTGAAATAAGCAGGGATTGAAACAGATTCCTTTTTTGCTTGATTTTCCTTCTAATTGGATTATACCTCTTGTAAAATCAAAAACACATGCTATATGGAATTTCTAAAAATTTACCTCTAAAACACAGAGTCCTTATCCAGAATTTGTGTATGGTTTTAGCTATTGTTACTAGTAACAATATTAATGATGGCTATGTTTCTAAGAATTTTAGATGTGCAGAATACTATTTTGTATCCAAAATCATGTAATCCTTACAAAACCGTGTCAGGTAGATACTACTATTGTCCCCATTTTAAATACACACATGCCTTGGATATATTGTAGGTTCAGTTCCAAATCATTACAATAAAGAGAATATTACAATAAAGAGAATATCACAATAAAGCAAGTCACAGAATATTTTGCTTTCTCTGAACATATAAAATTATGTTTATACTGTTATCTCTTAAATGTGCAATAGGACTATGTCCAAAAATGTAAATAATTTAAAAATACTTTATTACTTAAAAATGCTAACAATAATCTCAACCTCCAGTGAGTCATAATCTTTTTGCTGGTGGGTGGGGTTTTTCTGAATGATGATGGCTGCTGACTGCTCAGGGTAATATTTGCTGAAGGTTGGAGTGCCCGTGGCAATTTCTTAAAATAAGACAACAATGAAGTTTGCCACATCACTTGACTCATTTTTTTTAATGGAGTCTTAATCTGTCACCCAGCCTGGAGTGCAGTGGTGCAATTTCAGCTCACTGCAACTTCCACCTCCTGAGATCAAGCCTCAGGCTCAGCCTCCCAAGTAGCTGGGACTACAGGCACCCACCACGCCCAGCTAATTTTTGTGTTTTTAGTAGAGAAAGGGTTTCGCCATATTGGCCAGGCTGGTCTTGAACTTCTGACCCCAGTGATCCACCCGCCTCGGCTTCCCAAAGTGCTGGGATTGCAGACGTGAGCCACCACGCCTGGCCACTTGACTCTTTCTTTCAGGAGAGATTTCTCTGTAGCATGTGATACTGTTTGTTAGCATTTTACCCACAGTAGAACTATCAAAACTGGAGGCAGGCCTCTCACACCTGCTACTCTTTTATCAACTTAGTGTGTGTAATGTTGTAAATTCTTTGTCTTTTCAGCAGTGTTCACAGTATCTTCAGAGTAGATTATGTCTCAAGAACCACTTTCTTTGCTCATCCATAAAAAACAACTCCTCAAGTTTTATCATAAAATTTATCATATGATAAAACAACTCTTCAAGTTTTATCACAAGATTACAGCAATTCAATCACTTCTTCAGGCTCTACTTCTAATTCTAATTATCTTGTTATTTCTACCATCTTCAGTTTCTTCCTCCACTGAAGTCTTGAACCCTTCAAAATCAACCAGCAGAGTTGGAGCAATTTCTTCCAAACTCCTGGAAGAAATTGGAATGCTGATATTTTGACCTCCACCCAGGAATCACAAATATTTTTAATTGCATTTTGAATGGTGAATTATTTCCAGTAGGTTTTCAATCTACTTTGTCCAGATTCATCAGAGACCACACTATTTATGACAGCTTATGAAAAGTGTTTCTTAAATAGTAAGACTTGAAAGTTGAAATTACTCCTTGATACATGGGCTATAGAATGAATGTTGCATTAGAGGAATGAAAACCACATTCATCTTCTTGTACATCTCCATCAGAGCTCTTGAGTGACAACGTGCATTGTTAATGAACAATAATATTTTGAAAATAATTGTTTTGGTTGGATGCAGTGGTTTACACCTTCAATCCCAGCACTTTGGGAGACCAAAGCAGGCAGATCACTTAAGCTCAGAAGTTCAAATCCACAATGGACAACATGGTGAAACCCTGTCCCTACATAAAATACAAAAATTAGCCAGGCGTGGTGGTGCATGTCTGTAGTCTCAGCTACTCTGGAGGCTAAGCCAGAGGATCACTTGAGTCTGAAAGGCGGGGATTGCAGTGAGCCAAGATCATGCCACTGCACTCCAGCCTGGGTGACAGAGCAAGAGACTGTCTCAGAAAAAAAATTTTAAAAAGAAAATAATCAATTTGCTGAGCAGTAGGTCTTAACAGTGAGCTTAAAATATTCAGCAAACCATGCTGTAAACAGATGTGCAGTCATCTAGGCTTTTTTCTATTTCTAGAGCACAAGCAGTATAGATTTTGCATAATTCTTAAGGGTCCTGGGATTTTCACAATGACTAACAAGCATTGGCTTCAGCTTGAAATCATCAGCTGCACTGGCCTCTAACAAGAGAGTCAGCACCTTCTTTGAAGATTTGAAGTGAGGCATTAACTTCTCTCTCACTGTGAAATTCCTAAATGTCATCTTCTCCAATAGAGAGCTGTTTCTTCTCCACTGAAAATCTGTTGTTTAGTGTAGCAACCTTCATCAATGTTCTTAGTTAGATCTTCTGGATAACTTGCTGCAGCTTCTATATCAGCACTTGCTGCTTCATCTTGCACTTTTATGACAGTGGAGTTGGCTTCTTTCTTTAAACTTCATGAACCCAACCTCTGCTTGCTTCTAACTTGTCTTATGTAGTTTCCTCACCTCTCTCAGCTTTCATAGACTTGAAGAGAGTAAGGATCCTGCTCTGGATTAGGCTTTGGTTTAAGGAAATGTGGCTGGCTTGATCTTTTATCCAGACCACTCAAATTTTTTCCCTATCAGCAATAAGGCTGTTTCACTTACCATTTGTGGATTCCCTGGAGTAGCACTTTTAATTTCCTTCCAAAACTTTTCCTTTGCATTCACAATTTGGCTAAATGGTGTAAGAGGCTTAGCTTTTGGCATGCCTCAGCTTTGATCACGCCTTTCTCACTAAGCTTAATCGTTTCTAGCTTTAGATTTAAAGTGAAAGATGTGAGACTATTCCTTTCCCTTGAACACTTAGAGGCCATTGTTACCAATTGGCCTAATTTCAATATTGTTGTGTCTCAGGGAATAGAGAGGCCCCAGGAGAGGGAGAGAGAAAGGTAAACAGCCAGTCGGTGGAGTAGTTGGAACAAACACAGCATTCATCATTTAAGTTTGCCAATTTATATAGGCATAATTTATGACAGCCCCAAAAATTACAATAGTAATATTAAAGGTAACTGATTACAAGTCACCATGACAAATACAATGGTAATGAAGAAGTTCGAAATATTGCAAAAGTTACCAAAATGTGACATAGAGACATAAAGTGAGCACATGCTGTTGGAAAAATGGTACCAATAGACTTGCTTGATGCACAGTTGACACAAAACCTTCAATTTGTAAATACAAAGACAAAAACATAGAGTCTGCAAAGCATACTAAAGTAAAGCACAATAAAATGAGGTATGCCTATATAAAGAAACTGAGCCTCAGAGAGAAATTGAGTAACTCTCCAAAATTACAGTTTCTAAGTGAAACAGGCAAGATTTGAGCTTGATCTGTCTACCTCTAAAGCCTGTGCTTGAGCCATTGAACTGGATTGCTATCCTGAATGTTCTCTCCCCAGATCTATATAATGCAGACACAAAGAGCAGCTCTCCACTCCAGAGTATTGCAGGTGACTTCCCATTTCCTGAAACACACTACACTGGTGAGTTTTCCCTGGCTTGTGGTGAAAAGATAACTATTTGTTAACTGAATATTCCCTAAAAACACTTTTTCTACTACATAGAAGACAATGCTTTCCCCATGCAGTTAATAATAATAGCAAACACTTTGAAATCACTTGCTATGTCCCATGCACTTTTTTTAAGCACTTTGTATTAATTTACATAACACTTAATATTTGGTACTATTGTCCCAATTTTACAATGAGGAAACTGAGGCACAAAAAGGTAAATGATTTTCCTGAGAGTACATGGCTAGTAAACAACGGACGTTCACACCCAGGCAGTGGAGCTCCAAGACATGAGCTCTAAACTATATTGCAGTGTATCCTAACGTTTCTGAGCATGAGCTCCATAATAAATTATATACTGGGCTCCAGGGAAGCCACTATGAACCAAGCAGATATAGCTTCTATCCTTCTGGAGCTAATAGACTGATGTAAGAGACAGAAATTAATCATATATATATATATATATATATATATATATATATATATATAATTACAAACTGTAACAAATACATGAAGGAAAAAGAGAGGGAGCTGAGAGAGTACAACAGGGACCTGCTTTAGGCTGGATGGGCAAAGCAGGCCTGCCTCTGAAGACAGCTACATCTAAGCTGAGACCTGAAATGGAGGAGGAGCCAGTCACATGAAGGCTCTGAGCCCGGATGGTGGCAGCATGTGGGAACAGGGGAGAACTAGGGGATATCCTGACAATCTCAACTCATATCTTTGCATTTTATTTTATTTTATTTTATTTTTTAAGATGGGGTTTCACCATGATGGCCAGGCTGGTCTTGAACTCCTGACCTCAGGTGCTCCACCCACCTCAGCCTCCCAAAGTGCTAGGATTACAAGCGTGAGCCACTGCACCCGGCCATCTTTGCATTTTAAACTTGTAAACTGGGTGCTAAAATATGACTCATTCTATCTCTGTTTGATCTTCCCACTGGCTGACAACAAAATAATAGGTCCTAGGTACTTTCCACAAGACTTGCAAACGGGGTACTCAGCAACCCGTTTGTCAATCCCTAGTCTATCACCTATCTCAGGAATCCAGTGGGGTTGGAGTTGAAAAAATTAAGAGCAGAATTTCTCTGGAGAAGCTGTACGTTCTGCAGCCCCTCTCTGGCTCTCCCACAAGGGGAAGAAGAGGGGTGTTTTACCTCCACACTTTGAGATCTAGTGAGAGGCTTAGGGGTCTAATCAATGGGCTGGTCTCTGATTGAGCTGGAAAGCCTAAAGGCGAGACGCCATGGCTCAGCCAGGCTAAGGGGCAGTGTTCAGAGAAAGTGGGCAGGCCTGAGAAAGTGTTGCATTTTCACACAGGCGAGGATGGAGGAGAGGTTCCCACTAACTTTGGGGCTTGTGGGTCTTGTGGGAGCCAGGCTGGAGCCATCTTCAAAGAGACCTTGCTCAAGAGGTTTACCAGAATCTTGTGGGGTGGGAGGCCAGATCCCCACAGACAGAGAGTTTGTGTTGAGTGGCCAGTCACATCCCACATCACAGGACTAGTCAGTGGAGGTTCCCAATGGGAAGTTTTTTAGAAACCCACAAAATGGATCCTAAGGGGAAGATCTGGATTTGTATTTGCCCAGTCTTATGAACACTATGAATATGTCATGAAAATACCAATCTCTGAACACTGTGAATTTCCTTAATTTCTTCTTCCCAATTCTGAAGTAGTCAGAAGCCTGGACTAGTGAAGCTGGGTTGAAGGAGTAGAACTAGGTTGCAGGGCATGTGGAGTGAAAGCCATTTATGCTTCCTCCTCGTTACAGGATTCAAAAGCTAGGACGAGGAACTACTTTCAAATTGACTATTATTACATGGAACTGGGTCATTTAAAGCACTGAAATAATTCTGTCCCTGTAGCAAAAACTGTCTCAAGGATTTTTATTATCTAACTGTAACTGAAAAAGCTAGAGCACCTGGTCAATATTTCTAAGGAGCAGGGGGAGAATGTAGACTTCACTGTACGTGTTTGAAGACTCTTGGATGCATTACAAAGAAAATATTTGAAAATCATTCAGCACATTAATTTACTGCCTACAGTGTGCCATGCATAATTCCAGTACTTGGAATAGATCACTGAACAGACAAAATGTCTGCCTTCATATGGCTTACATTCTGCAAGAGTGATGTCAATAAACATGATAAGTGAGTGAATTATATATTGTGAGAAAAAGTGATTAGTGCTGTGAAAAATTGATCAGGCTGTCATTGAGAATGCTAAGGAAAATCAGCCTGTCATTTAAATTAAGTGTTTATAGTGGGCTTTATTGAATGGGTGATTGCCTTAGTCCATTTGTATTGCTATAAAGGAAGGAAGAGCTAAGGCTGGGTAACATTAAAAAAAAAAAAGGTGCTCATTTGGCTCACAGTTTATTTGGATCACAGCAAGCTGTATAAGAAGCGTGATGTTAGCATCTGCATCTGGTGAGGCCCTCAGGAATCTTCCATTCATGGTGGAAGGCAAAAGGGGGCAGGCATCACATGATGAGAGACAAATCCAGAGAGAGAAGAGGAGGTATTAGGCTCTTTTCAACAAACAGTTCTTGTGGGAACCTAGAGTGAGAATTCACTCCCATGAGAATGGCACCAACCCATTCATAAGTAATCCACCCCTACAATCCAAACACCTTCCACCAGACCCTACCTCCAACACCGGGGGTCAAAGTTTAACATGAGACTCGGTGCGATCAAACACAGCATCTCCAAACCATAGCAGTGATATTTGAGAAAGGAGGGGTTGCTTTAAAATGTAAGTCTGGGCTGGGTGCAGTGCCTCATGCCTATAAACCCAGCACTTTGGGAGGCCAAGGCAGGTGGATCACCTGAGGTCAGGCATTCAAGACCAGCCTGCTCAACATGGTGAAAGCCCATCTCTACTAAAAATACAAAAAATTAGATGGGCGTGGTAGTGGGCACCTGTAATCCCAGCTACTCAGGAGGCTAGGACAGGAGAAGCACTTGAACCCAGGAGGCGGAGGTTGCAGTAAGCCAAGATCACGCTATTGCACTCCAGCCTGGGCGATCAGAGCAAGACTCTGTCTCAAAAAAAATAAATAAATAAATAAAATAAGTCTGATCATATCACTCCTCTGCTCAAAACCCTGTAATGGCTCCTAAACTCTGATTGCTAAGTCAAAAAACTATAAAAAGTAAAAATGGAAGCGGAGAACTGCTGAGTGACTAGTATAATACTATCCAAAGTGAGCGATGGTGGTGGCAAACAGTAACTGTAGGGGAGGTAAGAAGTGGACAGACTGCAGATATTTTAAAAGGGAAATTCCTGACTGGGCAGATGTGTGATGTGAAAAGCAAGAGTCAAGGTATTGGAGCTAAGCAACTGGAATGCTGGGGTTACCAAAATATGACACGGGAAGGTGTTGGTAGAACAGTTTTGGACAGAGTTCAGTCTGAGGTTGTCCATTGGGACGCCAAGTGGAGTACTTATGTACATGATTGAATATGTGGATCTAGAGTCCAAGAAAGAGATCTGGGCTGGAGCTATAACTTTGGAAGTAAGATTGAGAGTTATCTATAACTTGCAATAAGAGCCCCAATAATCAGAGAAAGAGCAGCCCATGGTAAACCCAGCTTCAGTGAATAGTGAGATATCCAGAACCTAGATAGAAAAGAAACAAATTGATTTGCATGAAATCTGAACAAAGATTTCAACCAACTCTCACTATTTGAAGAAATCCTACATATTTATTCTTTGGTAATTTAGAAAGTTTTTTTATACTAGCTATTCTTCTAAAATTTTCGGGATATTTTCGTTTAGATTTTTGTTTTTTGATTTCTTAAAAAGGGAAATGCTGTGTATCTTCCATACTGAAGGGAAGGACAGACTGGCTAGGATGAGTGAGGAGTGACCAGAGAATGTAATAAAATATCTCTACCTTCTACATAGAAAATGTTCTCTTATTCAACTTCTGCCTCTTGTTTCATCTATTCCAATTCCTCTTGTTTCATCTAATAATTCTGAAGGTATGTAACCTTCAAATATTTTAGGCTTGCTGGGCTTGGAAAGGTGAGAATCCTACTGCATCCCACTGACCCGTCTTCCTAGGAAATTAACAAGGCAAGTGCAGAGTCCCAGCCTGCTTCTCCAGGAGAATATCGTCCTCTTCATCATGCCATCCTAATAAGCTTTATCAGAGCCCAGTCAGCTCTGTATCTCTTGGCAACACAACTGACACAATACTTTTTGGTTGAACAAAAGAAATAAACACATCCAAATCACTGTTCTCAATAAAACGGAATAGGATGACTGTCCTTGCTTAGAAGTTGGGGTGAGAACCTTCTTCAGCAATTTATTATAAAAAAAACACCACACTTTTCTAAAATACAGACAAAGTTTTTTTAATGGATGAGTATGTTAATTTCTTCAAGCCAACCAGTCAGTGAAGGAATTTTTGGAGTCTCCTCTATATATAATCACTTGGTTATCCATAATTTAAGAATTTAGAGCTTCATTCCTGCCACTGTTCCTTGGTGAGCCCTCTAACCACAATAAAAAGGGATATTTTGTCTCCCTTTCTGTAGTTCAGACAAAGAAAATTGCAGCTAGAAGTCAGAGGGGCAAACTAAATGTCACTGTGACCCAAAGATCTAGGAGAAATGTAAAAATTCCATTACAAAAAATCAGAGAGCAAGAAAAATGGTGATAGTATATCAAACTGCTAGGTATACTCCAGAGCTGATTATGTTTTCATGAAGGATGGAGACCACTACACAGCAGTATATAGACTGTCTACTCAGTTGAATTCCTGACTGGAAAAAAGAGACAAACCATACTACCAGTCCTTAATAGTCCTTTGACTCTGAGACAATAAGTAATTAGGGTTATAGATTGTTTTCAGTGAAACAAACACTGAAAAAAACATAGATGTGAGAATAAACATAGCCAAACAAAGAAAAACATTTGTCATATATTCAAGCTCAGAGGACTTAGCCTCAAGTTAGAAGGCAGTAGAACTGATTCCAAATCAGGCTGGGAGGGTTGTTTATTTTGCATCATTCCAGTCAGATCTAATGATCCTAATGACTTTAAATGTTCCTAAATTATTCCCCAGAGTGATTAGATTTTGTATTTGGGCCACAGTTGAGACAGAAAATGCTGATTTATTTAGCATTCAATCAACCCAGCTCTCCATTTGCCAATATTCTGGCCCTCTATCAGTACAGTGAATATTGAAAGTCATACTCCTACCCCTAAAATATTTGAAAACTGTAACATACCTTCAGAATTATTAAAGTACTATTTCAGACGTAACTGTATCAGCTTTTTTGCTTTCATTCCTTTCTTTCTTTTTTCAGAGGACATGTGGTATTTCTCAGTTAACCAGAAGAACCAACTGAATAGAATATTTCATTCTCTAGAACAGCACTGTCCAAAAGAACTTTCTGCAATGATGAACATGTTCTACATCTGTGCTGTTCAATACTGTAATGAGTCACCGTGACCACTGAGCACTTGATATCGGGCTGATGTGTCTAAGATTTTTTAATTTAATAATTTGAATTAATTTGAATTGAAATATTGTAGAGACCCACATTTGGCTAATGGCATTTTGGACAGCACAGCTCTAGAATAACAGAAAAGACATTGTACTGTATCTAGAATCTGTGTTGTAACATGGAAGGTGTTATCAGCCTATAGATGAGCACCGATTTTGTGTGCAAATGTGTCTGCAATATACTCTCTGAGCAGAAGTTTACCTTGTATTAGTTGGTCTCTGGTAGGCTGTAGGCAGGCCTGCTGTGGGACTGTTGACAAAGTAAAGGAGGAGTATTCATTGTCTATGACTGCCTTAGCAAAGTACCAAAACCCTTGGGAGCTTGAAACTATAGAAATGTATTGCTTCACGGCTTTGGAGGCTAGAAGTCCAAAATCAAACAGGTCTATGCTCCATCTGATGGCTTTAGAGAATTCATCGTTGCCTCTCACAGCTTCTGGTGTTTGTCAGCGATCCTTGGCATTCTTTGACTTGTAGATGCATCACTGCATCCCACAGCCATCATCTCCCTGTATATCCTCACATCATCTTCCTTCTCCACCCGACTGTCTCTGTCCAAATTTTCTCTGTTTATAAGGACAGCATTATATTAAATTAGGACCCATCCTAATGACTTCATTTTAACTTGGTTGCTCCTGCAAAGACCCTTCTTCTAAGTAAGGTCACATTCTAAGGTACCTGGGGTTAGGACTTCAACATATCTTTGGGGGATGGGGGGCAAAATTCTATATATAATGTTTGGTATGGCAATAATTTCCTTATATGGCAGTAGGTGAATTTCTGAAAATTGACATGGCCACTTTCTCTCTCTAATCCTTTAAAGGCAATAGGACCAGATCAGAGGTCCTGGTACACCCTCATTTCCATGTAAATAGCCTTGACCACAGAAATCTGGGAAAGAGACACTGAGGCATGGCATCCATTCATGTCTAACCTTACCACGTATCTTCTCTGCTTGACTTAGCACAGGTTTGGCAGTAAACTGAGGGAAAAAGCAACTTGAATGGAATCCAAGGCATCATTCTCTTCCACTTATGAAACGAACCAATCTCTATGGTATGGCCTGCACGGAGCTGCTTTCAGAACTCACCAGTGTTCACAGCCTCTTAGAAGTTTAGAAGAGGGAAGGCTTTCCTTTTCAAGATTAAAATTAAAAGTACACTTACCCTTCTCTCTTTTGTCTTTTTCCCCAGATTCTTTTGCCAAGTCAGTCTGGTGCTCCTTTTTATCAAGCAGCATCCTTCCCTTACTAGATGTGGTATTTCACATTGCACCTAATCCTTTAGGAAACATTTTAGCAGTATGTCCCAGCCAAGGGCAGAGGGCATGGATCTCCCCAGGTGAAGTGTGATCCCGGCTGTAGAGGTTCAGAGAAAGCTGTAAGCCTTGTTGAATGGGGTTGATGAACATTTCCCCGGTGAAGTCAGAGATCTGAGGGTGCAGGAGGGCTCAGCAAGGGAGAGGGAATTTGGATGGAGCAAGCGGGTCTGAACGCCACAAAGGGAAAGTGGGAAGGTATGGAGGAACTGGGAGATGACATGGTCTGGGGACTCCATAAGGACTATGAGACACAGAACAAGAACGAGGTCGTTGGGATAGTTAATTTTATGTACTGCTGTTAAAACATTATTTCTGGGTGTGTCTGTGAGAAAGTTTCCAGAGGAGATCATCATTTGAATCAGTAGACTGAGTAATAGAAGCTCGTCATTGAGCATCATCCAGTACATAGAACAAAAAGGCAGAGGAAAGGTGAATTCTCACAGTCTTTCTACTTGAGCTGGAACATGCATCTTCTCCTGCCCTCCAACATCACAGCTCCTGACTCTCAAGCCTCAGACTGAGAATTCTACCATCAACTCTCCTGGTTCTCAGGCCTCAGACTTAGACTCAATTATGCCACTCTCTCTCCTGGGTCCCCAGCCCACAGATGGCATATTGTGGGACTTCTTGGGCTCTACAATCCTGCAAGCCAATTCTCATAATAATTCTCCTCATATATTTACATCTATCAACCTATTTATCTATTTCTTTATATCCTCTTGGTTCTGTTTCTCTGGAGAACCCTTACTAATACACCCCTGATGTGAGATGCTGAGGAAATCACTATGGTAGCATGAGGAAAGAGGGTAAACAAAGAGAGAGAAGACCATTTAATCAGCATCTCTAAGTACTAAATGAGATGATGTGAACCAGAATCTCAATAACACTTTGTTGATGGATAGTTGGGTAAATTTAGGGAGCAGGCTCCTTGAGGGCAAGAAGAAAAAGCTGTCTTATAATTTTTTCTATACCAGCACCCAGCATGGTGTCTTATGCATGGAAGTTGTCCAATAATTATTAAATGAAAACACAAAAAAATGAATTTGAGGTCAAAGTGCAGGAAATTGAGGCTCAGGTACTATTCTAAGAGTTAAATGGGAGATGGAGATGGATAGCCTAATAATAAAGATATTAGGAAATAAATGATGAAATGTAAGGAGGGGAGAGATCCAACATGGCCTATTAGCAGCAGCTCAGGATTGTAGCTCCCAGTGAAAGCGCAGAGAGCGAGTGGACACTGCAATTTCAGACGAATTTTTGTTGCCCACAGACCAGGAGATTCCCAGAGGAGGAGCCCCACAGGTCACCAGCGCGACTCTTTTGGCCGGCGCGGCTCTTTTGCCGGTGCCCCAGTGCAGCACTTCTTGGTGCGGAGTATACAGGACTGGGTGCCCTTTTAGTCGGGCTCAGCTGGTCCCATCCCCACCAAAAAAAAACAGCAATTGGAAGCGCTGAGGACTGAGAGTTTCACAGCAAGCACAGCTGAACCTGGGAAGGCCCAGCTCTGTGGGGAAGGGGTGTCCACCAAAGGAAAACTAAGAAACAGAAAAAACTTCATCACCAACAAGCTGGATATCCACTCAGAGACCCAATCTGAAAGTCGGCAATTACAAAGACGACAGGTGGATAAATCCACAAAGATGGGAAGAAACCAGTGCAAAAAGGCTGAGAACACCCGAAATCAGAATGCCTCTCCTCCTACAGGGGATCGCAGCTCCTCAT
>CAUYQU010032483.1:0-15760 GCA_963574635.1 Cheracebus regulus
TGAATGCTTTTGCCTAGGTTTTCTCTTAGGGTTTTTATGGTGTTAGGCATTATGTTTAAGTCTTTAGTCCATCTGGAATTAATTTTAGTGTAAGGTGTCAGAAAGGGGTCCAGTTTCTGCTTTCTGCACATGGCTAGCCAGTTAACCCAACACCATTTGTTAAACAGGGAATTCTTTCCCCATTGCTTGTTTTTGTCAGGTTTGTCAAAGATAAGATGGTTGTAGATGTTTGGTGTTGCCTCCAAGCCCTCTGTTCTTTTTCATTGGTCAATATCTGTTTTGGCACCAGTACCATGCTGTTTTGATTACTGTAGGCTTGTAGTATAGTTTGAAGTCAGGTAGTGTGATGCCTCCAGCTTTGTTCTTTTGCTTAGGATTGTCTTGACTATATGGCTTCTCTTTTGGTTCCATATGAAGTTTAAGGTGGTTTTTTCCAGTTCTGTGAAGAGGGTCATAGGTAGCTTGATGGGGATAGCATTGAGTCTGTAAATTACTTTGGGCAGTATGGCCATTTTCACATCATTAATTCCTCCTATCCATGATCATGGAATGTTTTTCCATCTATTTGTGTCCTCTCTTATTTCCTTGAGGAGTGGTTTGTAATTCTCCTTGAAGAGGTCCTTTACATCCTTTGTTAGTTATATTCCTAGGTATTTTATTCTCTTTGTAGCAATTGTGAATTGTTAGTTGTATTCCTAGGTATTTTATTCTCTTTGTAGCAATTGTGAATTGTGAATTGTAGCAATTCTCTTTTTAGCAGTTCATTCTTGATTTGGCTCTCTTTAAGTCTGTTATTGGTGTATAGGAATGCTTGTGATTTCTGCACATTGATTTTTGTCTCCTGAGACTTTGCTGAAGTTGCTTATCAGTTTCAGGAGATTTTGGGCTAAGACAATGGGGTCTTCTAAATATACAGTCATGTCATCTGCAAATACAGACATTTTTACTTCCTCCTTTCCTAATTGAATACCCTTTATTCATTTTTCTTGCCTGATTGCTCTGGCTAGAACTTCCAATACTGTATTGGATAGGAGTGGCGAGAGAGGGCATCCTTGTCTAGTGCCAGATTTCAAAGGAAATACTTCCAGTTTTTGCCCATTCAGTATGATATTGGCTGTGGTTTGCCATAAATAGCTTTTATTATTTTGAGATATGTTCTGTCGATACCTAGTTTATTGAGAGTTTTTAGTATAAAGTGCTGTTGAATTTTGTGGAAGGTCTTCTCTGCATCTGTTGAGATGATCATGTGGTTTTTGTCTGGTTCTGTTTATGTGGTGGATTAGGTTTATAGACTTGCATATGTTGAACCAGCCTTGCATCCCCGTGATGAAACCTACTTGATCGTGATGGATAAGCTTTTTGATGTGCCGTTGCAATTGGTTTGCCGGTATTTTATTGAAGATTTTTGAATCTATGTTCATGATGGATATTGGTTGAACCAGCCCTGCATCCTTGGGATGAAGCCTACCTGATCATGATGAATAAGCTTTTTGATGTGCTGTTGCAATCGGTTTGCCAGTATTTTATTGAAGATTTTTGCATCTATATTCATGATGGATATTGGCCTGAAGTTTTTTTTCTTGTTGAGTCTCTGCCAGGTTTTGGTATCAGGATGATGTTGGTCTCATAAAATGATTTGGGAAGGATTCCCTCCTTTTGGATTGCTTGGAATAGTTTCAGAAGGAGTGGTACAAACTCCTTTTTGTATGTCTGAATTTGACTGTGAACCCATCTGGACCTGTGCTTTTTTTGGTCGGTAGGCTATTAATTGCTGCCTCAACTTCAGCGCTTGTTATTGGTCTATTCAGGGTTTTGACTTCTTCCTGGTTTAGGCTTGGGAAGGTGCAAGTGTCCAGGAATTTACCCATTTCTTCCAGGTTTACTGGTTTGTGTGCATAGAGTTCTTTGTAGTAATCTCTGATGGTAGTTTGTATTTCTGTGGAATCAGTGGTGATATCCCCTTTATTGTTTTTTATTGCATCTATTTGATTCTTCTCTCTTTTCTTTTTTATTAATCTGGCTAGCGGTCTATCTATTTTGTTGATCTTTTCAAAAAACCAGATCCTGGATTTATTGATTTCTTGTAGGGTTTTTTGTGTCTCAATCTCCTTCAGTTCTGCTCTTATCTTGGCTATTTCTTGTCTTCTGCTAGCTTTTGAGTTTTTTTGGTCTTGTTTCTCTAGCTCTTTCAATTTTGATGACAGGATGTCAATTTTAGATCTTTCCTTGCTTCTCATATGGGCATTTATTGCTATAAATTTTCCTCTAGACACTGCTTTAAATGTGTCCCAGAGATTCTGGTACATTGTGTCTTCATTCTCATTGCTTTCGAAGAATATCTTTATTTCTGCCTTCATTTCATTGTTTATCCAGTCAACATTCAAGAGCCAGTTGTTCAGTTTCCATGAAGTGGTGCAGTTCTGAGTTAGTTTCTTAATCCAGAGTTCTAATTTGATTGCTCTGCGATCTGAGAGACTGTTATGATTTCTATTCTTTTGCATTTGCTGAGGAGTGATTTACTTCCAATTATCAGGTCAATTTTAGAATAGGTGTTTTGTGGTGCTGAGAAGAATGTATATTCTGTGGATTTAGGGTGGGGAGTTCTGTTGATGTCTATGAGGTTTGCTTGGTCCAGATCGGAGTTCAAGTCCTGGATATCCTTGTTACTTTTCTGTCTTGTTGATCTGTCTAATATTGACAGTGGAGTGTTAAAGTCTCCCACTATGATTGTGTGGGAGTCTGTCTCTTTGTAGGTCGTTAAGAACTTGCTTTATGTATCTTGGTGCTCCTGTATTGGGTGCGTATATATTTAGGATTGTTAGCTCTTCTTGTTGCATTGATTCTTTTACCATTATGTAATGCCCTTCTTTGTCTCCTTTGATCTTTGTTAGTTTAAAGTCCATTTTATCGGAGACTAGGATTACAACTCCTGCTTTTTTTTGCTCTCCATTTGCTTGGTAAATCTTCCTCCATTCCTTTATTTGAGCCTATGTGTGTCCTCGCATGTGAAATGGGTTTCCTGGATACAGCACACCAATGTTTTTTGACTTTTTATCCTGTTTGCCAGTCTGTGTCTTTCGATTGGGGCATTTAGCCCATTTACATTTAAGGTTAGTATTGTTATGTGTGAATTTGATCCTGCCATTTTGATGCTCATTGATTGTTTTGCCCATTAGTTGACGCAGTTTCTTCATTTTGTTGATGCTTTTTACCATTTGGTACGTTTTCGTGGTTGTTCCTTTCTTTGTTTAGTGCTTCTTTCAGGAGCTCTTGTAAAGCAGGTCTGGTGGTGAAGAAATGTCTCAGCAATTGCTTGTTTGTAAAAGATTTTTTTTCTCCTTCACTTATCAAGCTTAGTTTGGCTGGATTTGAAATTCTAGGTAGAAAGTTGTTTTCTTTTAGGATGTTGAATATTGGTCCCCACTCTCTTCTGTCTTAGAGGGTTTCTGCCAAAAGATCTGCTGTGAGTCTGATGAGCTTCCCTTTGTGGGTAACCCAACCTTTCTGTCTGGCTGCCTTTAGCATTTCTTCCTTCATTTCAACCCTGATGAATCTGATGATTTTGAGCCTTGGGGTTACTCTTCTTGAGGAATATCTTTGTGGTGTTCTCTGTATTTCCTGGACTTGAATATTGGCCTGCCTTGCTAGGTTGGGGAAGTTCTCCTGGATAATATCCTGAAGAGTGTTTTCCAGCTTGGATTCATTCTCTCCGTCACATTCAGGTACATCTATCAAACGTAGGTGTGTATGAATGTGACAGAGAGAACTCCCTTCTCACTTTCTTTCATTTAGTTGATCTTCAATCTCTGATCTCCTTTCTTCTGCTTGGTCGATTCGGCTATTGAAACTTGCATATGTTTCACGAAGTTCTCTTGTGTTTTTCAGCACCATTAAGTCATTTATATTCTTCTCTAAGCTGTTTATTCTCGTTAGCATTTCATCAAACCTTTTTTCAGGGTTCTTAGTTTCTTTGCCTTGGGTGAGAACATGTTCTTTTAGTTCAGAAAAGTTTATTATCTACCTTCTGAAGCTTGTTTCTGTCAATTCATCAGACTCATTCTCCATCTAGCTTTGTTCCCTTGCTGGTGAAGAGTTGTGTTCCCTTGGAGGAGGAGAGGCATTCTGGTTTTTGGTGTTTTCATCCTTTTTGCTCTGCTTCCTTTCCATCTTTGTGGATTTATCTACCTGTGGTCTTTGTAGTTGGTGATTTTCAGATGGGGTCTCTGAGTGGACATCCTTTTTGTTGATGTTGAAGTTCTTTCTTTCTTAGTTTTGCTTCTAACTGTCAGGCCCCTCTGCTGTAGGTCCACTCCAGACCCTGCTTGCCTGGGGATCACCTGCAGCTGCTGCAGAACAGTAAGGATTGCTGCCAGTTTCTCTTCTATTATCATCTTCATCCCTGAAGGGTACCCGCCAGATGTCAGTCTGAGCTCTCCTTTATGAGGTGTCTCTTTGGATATACAGGGGTCAGGGAGCTACTAGAGGAGACAGTCTGTCGCTTATAGGAGTTCAAGTGCTGAGCTGGGAGCTCCATTGTCCTCTTCAGAGCTTCTGGGTAGGTACATTTAAGTCTGCTGCAGTGGAACTCATAAATGCCTTTTTCCCCAGGTGCTCTGTCCTGGGAAGGTGGGGCTTTATTTATAAGTTCCTGACATGCTGCTGCCTTTTTTCAGAGATGCCCTTCCCAGCAAGCTGGAAGTCTAGCCACAGTCTGCCAGCAGAGGCGTTACTGAGTTGCTGTGGGCTCTGCCCAGCTGCTATGTGAACTTACATCCTATTAGAACTGCCTTGGTAATGGTGGTCTGCCTCAGTAAAGGCGGACTGCCTTGGTAGTGGCGGACTGCCTCGGTAATGGCTGATGCCCTTGCCCCAACCAAGCTGGACTATCCATGGTCCAGCTGCCCTTGCTGCAAAACTCTCAATCCAGAGTGTTTCAGATTGCTGGTCTTTGTTGGGGGTGGGACCCGCCAAGCCAGATCACTTGGCTCCCTGTTTCAGCCCCCTTTTTTTCCATTGAATGGGCAGCTCTGTATCCCAGGTGTTCCAGGAGCCTGTTGAAACAGCCGCCCGGATTTCTGCGAGCTTTGTGCAGAGACCAGTAGCACCAGCTGAAACAGCTATGCTGGAAACTCATGGCGCTTTTCAGCCTGGCATCTCCTGGTCTGTGGGCAGTAAAAACTTGTTTGGAAATGCAGTGGTCACTCACCCTCTGCATTCTTCTCGCTGGGAACTGCACTCCAGAGCTGTTTTTATTTGGCCATCTTGGATCTCCTCCCCATCTTTAAAAGTTTTTAAAAGATAAGAACAAAGGGTTCCAATAAAACCTTTTCATGTTTACTAAATTATACTTGTCCAGGTAGATGAAATGCTAAGCACTTGAGTGTCATGCACATTGTATTTATACTTTTCAAATGCTTACTTCCATTTTTAACTTGCAGGGTCTGACATTTAGGGTCTGGATTCATTTGTGTAGTCAGGAGTCCATGGAACAAAGATGATTTTAAAAAGCAGATGGATCGGCTCAAAAATCAGAGTGAACTCTTTCCGTAGTAGACACATGCATGACTTTGTTCCATATCAATATGGAGTCCATGAGGGAAGACATTTAAAATGGAGGCATTGAAGGAAAACAAATGCAAGAGTCTTGCTTTGTAGTTCTCTGCTTTATATTCCTGATTCTGCCCAAAAACACAGAAAAAAGGATCTTTCTATGTCTCCTTGGTCCATGAAACAGCTCTTCTAATCTAATGGTAGAGGCCATTGCCCTGATTTTACTGGTAGAATAATGAAGAATGATGCACTGAATGTTTGGTAGGGTCAGGTAGTCTTGGCTTCCGTATCAAAATTTTCCTGGGAATACAGAGTTTTTAAACGAGGTCTGGCTTTAGGGGAAAGGAATCAAAGGAGATTGGATAATGTGATACTAGCTAATAGGTTGCCTGAAATCACTGAGCATAGCTTCTGGCATACATAGGCACCATCATTTCATTTATTTTTTTTAAACGTGGTGAATCACTAGCCCTCTTTCTCTGTGTTTTTGGGAAGAATCAGGAATATAAATCAGAAAACTGCAAAGCAAGACTCTTGCATTTGTTTTCATTCAGTGTCTCAATCTTAAATATCTTCCCTCTTGGACTCCATATTAAGATGGTACAAATGTGTCTATTACAAAAAGAGTTCACTCCAAATTTTGAGCCCATCCATCTGTGCTTTTTAAAATCATCTTTGTTCCATGGACTCCTGATTATTTTATACAAATGAATCCAGGCCGTAACTGAATTACTAGGTAACCTGCAAGGTAAGTTGATAGGGTTGTCAACAATATGCATAAATACTACCTTAAGGGAGGTCAAAAGCATCTCTTTTGAAGGAGAGCCTAAGAGTTGGTTATATTGAATATTTTTAGATCTAAATATAAGAAATATGAATTATTGAGAGACTCCAGAAATTTTTTACTGATGCTTGAATAGCTGCCTCAAGGATAAGTCCTATGCAAGAGGGCCAATTAAGTGGTTTGAACTCTGGCCTCAATTTGAGAAGTGTTATGGCACTGGATTTAGGGTCTTCTATGCAGAGCTCACCAGCAACCTCATATAAGTTGCTTAGGGAGGTGCTTCCCATGTGCTGCAATTGCATTCAGCTGCAGGAGGTCAAAGGGCCTCCAAAACAGATGCCATCCTTTCGACTTTGTCACAGTTATTTTCAACAAAGAACACAGTGAGTGAAGCAGAAACTGCTTTTGAGAGGCCAGAGAGGAGTAGGAAAACCTTCCTTGGCAGCACAATGAATAATCGTTTCCCCTTCACAGAAGAAAGACCAAAAAATCCCTCAACTGTCATAAACACAAGGAAAAGGTTTTCTGAAAGAATTGTGTGTCAGGGCTGGGGAGAAAATTGGTGATGTGGCTGCAGAATCTTTCTCCTCATGGGGTTGGCTAAAGGGGGTGCTGCCTTCACTGGCAAGGCAAGGCAAGGCAGGCAGAAAATTGAGAGTGACCGAGCATACCCTTGGGGTGAATTACCGGTGTCTGCTTTCTATAATGCAGATAATTGCCTCAATTCCCTGCCTCCCTTTGAAGTTAACGAAGAGTTGGCTAAGGCCTGCTTACCTCTGGAAAGGATTCAGCTTGGTCCTGGGCATGTGTTCCACTGGTGAAAATCACAGGAAATTCACAGAACACACTGACATTCTGTTTTTCAGGTTCAAAAAGAATAAGCATCCCCTGCTTTGAAAGGACAACAGCTGAAGAAGTACAAGAAAGGTGCTGTTTCATGGCCAAAAACTTAGATTGCATTGGAAACATTTTTAAAAACATGTTTAAATTGCTTTTCACACCACATAAACAAGGCAATTAGAAAAATAATTAAAGGGAATATCATTGCTTCCACAGTTAATGGGGATTTTTTGATCCTCAAATGCAAGTAAACTACCTTCTAATGTTTCACATGACAGATTAAATAAATGAAAGAACGTTTTCAATTCTGATGTTTAAAGAAATGAATTAATACTTGATCCTTTGTCCATATTTCCATTTAATGGGTAGGACTCATAGAAGATATCCTTAGACTAATCACGTACCATGGGGACTAGGGCATGTTGGCGAGTGGTTTTTACTGAAGTTAGGCAACTTTGGCTTGATTCACCCCAAAATCTATGTATATACATTGTGAGCCGGCAGTGGTGAAATAGAAGTCATAACATCTCCTCAGCATTGTGATATACATATAACCATCGTTAGGCAATTTTAACATGTAGGCAAAATTCTCCTAATCAACAAACATGTAGGCTATATGCTAGTACACACTTTAAACATGGAGGTAGGCTATACACTGGTACAGACTTTAAACATGGAGATAACCTCACACAAGACATTCAGTGACAGGTGATATGCTGGATTTGTGCAGTGCCAATTTAGCTAAGTTGGAAGAACATGTCCCGGAATTCCTCTCATGGTTCTGGATTGGCATGGGTCACAAAGAAATTTGCACTGATTTGACAGGCAAAATCAGCATCTATTTTATGCCCATAAGGTACATGTACAGACCCAAGCATTGTGACAGCTTGAAAATATGGCTCCAGGCCAAAAAGGGGAGCTACCAGAGACAGCTCCCTGGACCTAGAGCTCTTCTAACTCCTGCCAGCCTCCTCCTTCAGCTTTGCAGAGTCCTGGCCAGGTGTGTGTGCAGCTCCATGGCAACCAGCAGCAGCTTTTCCAGAGAGCACCCATGGCATTGCAGTGGAGGCCGAGACACAGACATGGGTCCTATTTGTTCCTATGGACTTCCCTTCATCCTCGCTGCTTGCACAGCCGACAAACAGTGACTTCAGGCCCCAACCAGATGCAGAGGGAACAGCCTGGCATAGACTTCTCCACCAGCACCTACAATTGTGTAAGGTTGAAGCTCTGTAATAAATCTTTATTCTGTCATTCTCTGGTTCTGCCTCCCTGATCCAAACCTGACTCATATGGGTAGCTTGAAGATTAATTCAGGGACTGAGTGGTATCAGAGGATCCAAGTTCATTGTTTTCTGAAACTCTTGTTGCTGTAAGAAGACTTCAGCAGTTCTGAGCATTTTCTCCTCCTACAATATCCTGTCTCTTCTTAAAATGGAGAAACACATTCTCAGAAACAGACCTCTGGAATACTTTTCCTCATGTCCTACTGAGATTTCTTTACCTGCTTATGCTGAACCAGTCTAGTGGCAAGAGGACTGCAATTGCCAGGGTTGGCTCAGACAGATCAAAGTAGATCCTCTTAAAACATCAGGGTACCATTTAGAGCAAGGTGAACCAAATTTGAGTTTTGCGATTGGAGAGGGATGCACAGCCACAGAGTGAAGACCAGCAGGGATGTGTGTCAGGCTGTATCCAAAGCAGTTGCTCCTTCTTACCATCAGTCTCCACCCGATGAGAAAGCATAAAATGTCTAACAAACATGGAACTTTACTAGGTTTTTTTTTTTCCCCTGGAATAGTAATTTGTTTAAAACTTCAGTAAAATATAAGTTTGGAATTACCCTTTAATAAGCCAATATTCACATTCAGGAAACATCTCTATATCCCAAACCTTTTCTTAGAAATTTGCTGTTGTCATAGTACCAATCCTAAAGTCAGGATGCTATTGTTTCTCCACACCCCAGGCACCTACTCAATAAAGTCAGACTTCACACTGGGGATGCATCCCGTTTTATTCTTAAGTATCATAGTCTCTCACTTGGACACAATTTTTAAAAAGGAACCAAGGTTAAGGGAAAGCAGAGATGGTAGACACTTAAGTATTATTTCATTGGAGTTTTTCTTCACAATAGAATTTTTTGTTTCTACCATATCTAACTAACTTTTTAAAAAAATTTTTACTGTAAGTTCTGGGATACATGTGCAGAAAGTGCAGGTTTGTTACATAGGTATACATGTGCCATGGTGGTTTGCCGCACCTTTTGATCCATCCTCTGGGTTCTCTCCCCTTGTTCCCCCACACCCCCAACAGGCCCCAATGTGTGATGGTCTCCTCCCTTTATCCATGTATCCTCATTGTTCAGCTCCCACTTATAAATGAGAACATGTGGTTTGGTTTTCTGTTCCATGTTAGTTTGCTGAAAATGATGTCTTCCAGCTTCATCCATGTCCCTGCAAGGACATGATCTCATTTCTTTTTATGGCTTCGTTGTATTCCATGGTATATATGTACCACATTTGTTTTATCCAGTCTGTCATTGATGGGCATTTGGGTTGGTTCTGAGTCTTCACTATTGTAAGTAGTGCTGCAGTAAACATACTTGTGCATGTGTCTTTATAGTAGAATGATTTATAATCCTTTGGGTATATACCCAGTAATGGCATTGCTGGGTCAAATGGTATTTCTGGTTCTAGATCCTTGAGGAATCGCCACACTGTCTTCCACAATGGTTGAACTAATTTACATTCCCACCAACAGTGTAAAAGCATTCCTAGTTCTTCACAGCCTCACCAACAGCTATTGTTTTTTGACTTTTTAATAATCATCATTCTGACTGGAATTCTTAATACTTTGCTATTTGTGGTAACCATTACAACACTGTAGCAAAAACAGAGTTAACTATGTACAAGGTATAGGATTGTGAAACAGATCAGACGATAAAGAAAACTGGACCAGACCAGGTGGCAGTTACATCACAATTCAGAATTTGCTTTCTCTTATAGAGTCAAAACCTTGATCAATTAAATCATACAAAAGCCTAGTTATAGTGACAAGCTCACAAGCATGAACATTAGACTGTTCCTTCTTTTATGTAATGTGATGACTAAAATTAAGGGAAACAGATTACATTAGCTGAGCTTTCCCTTCTGCTCTTGCTTAAAAATTTATATGAAAATCTAAATTTATTAGAAGGTTGGTTAGCAAGATGCCAATTGAGCTAGAAGAGTTCACATTATCTTCATAGCTAGCCACTCAACTATACAAGCCTGGTGTGGTCAGGTGTAACCAACTTCAGAGATGTCAATTCTTGTGTTATAGGGCCCTTTTCCCTAGCAATCTTAAAGATACAGTTTTACTCTTTGGTGTCCCTAAGACTCATCCTAAATCTAATTGGTTACCCTGATATAACCATTCATAGAAAACTAGACTAAAATACCTTGTCAAATCAATCATCTTGGTTTCCAGCCTCTAGAAACTTTGTAACCTTTCCACTAAGGTGACTTCTGCTCTTACCTGCTCTCTCACCCATTATCAGTTGATCAGATTGGGAATCAGCCTAGTGATGCATTTCTTCCAGATTCTTAGTGGAGAGCTCACTGTAACCTCCTGGGCTGACTGCAACAGGAATGTAAATGAAGGAGATAGCTCTTTTCGAAGTTAAATTGGAATCCTTAATATCCAGGCATTTATACTCAATGCAGGTAGTGGATCAGTGAATGATCCTTATGTCTTGAAAAGTAAATCTGATACTAGAAAACGGTTACAAGTCTTTTCAGTGGTAGAATTCTCCAGTGTGACATGCCATTGCCTGGAATCGCAGTGAAGAAAGGGGAGATGAAGTCACTGGATATTGAGGATGCTTGTCATGAGTTGTCAAGGTCTGGTCCTGTCTCATTTCCTGTACTGGCTGGACATCCTGAAAGAGGCTAGAACCAAGAAAAATAGACTTTATATATCGTTGCTTGAGTCAGAATAACCACTTATATCTTAAATATTTAACGATAGTAGTGTTTCGGGGTGGGAGGTAAGAAGCATTAGGCTATTGCTTGCATCTGTAATTAAAGATCCATGAGACCATTATAAAATAAATCTGAGTCTTATCAGTTAATTTTAATCTCCTTACTAGCTGTTTCAGGGTTTTTAACAGTGGGAAAAACAAGTTTTACCATACACCTGGCCCTTATTTATATTCCGATTAATGGAACATATAAAAAATAAAAGGAATGCAGTAAAAAGGAAGTATACAATCAAACTATAATTCACAAGTGAATTATAGTTGTGTTTCTTTTCACTTTACAATGCCATGTTTCATGCCTCTATCAGAAGAGTAAGAACATTGGCTCACCCTCGTGCAAAATGCCACTGGAGATCTTCTCTACAAATAACAATAGGAGACAAGAAGAACAGCCATGTATTTAAGCAAGTAGAGCCTATTTAATTATAGACATTGGGAAAAGCCTAATTATATTTTTCTTGCTATATTATCCTGCAACCCCTCCTTTTGTTTTTTTCTGTATAAAAGTCTTGCATGATAATATGTGAATCAATCAGAACTTTGATTACCCTTTAAAAGAAGCATTTTCATACTATAAATGGTTCGATAAAGGAAATAATGCCTTACCATGCTTTCATTTTCATTACCAGATGCATTGGTAGCTCTCCCATCAGCACAGACAGGATCTCTTTCTACAGGAAAAAATTAAAATAACTTAAAATAATTTCTTTGCAAACACCAAAACTCTCCCTTAGTCTTATATCAATATAGTCTTATCTCAATATACTTACGTTATTAGAATCATCTTACTCTACCTTCATGTCTTTAACAAGCAACATGAAAAATGCATTCAGTGTAAAAACACATCATTAGAAGCAGCAGCAAATGTGTATGGTTGATCCAAGTGCTCCAAAGCAGGAGAATAAAGGCAGTTCAGTCAGCCCCGCAGTTCCTGGCTCCTTGTGATCCTTGGCCTGGTTCCTACCAACTGCTAACAGTGGAAATGTATAGCCAAAGAGGGGAGGAGAGTGGTGGTTAAGGATAAAGGCGCATGTCATTTCTCAAAGAAGGCCTCCTTTTTGACTTTCCTAAAATATAGCCCTTTAATACATGTCCTAGACAAAGTGTATTTTAAAACAGTAATAGAAAAGGGAATTTAAAAATAAAACATAAACCAGTCATGAAACTACAACCAGGGAGCTGGAGCTAGGAAAGCTTTTGTGGCTTTTCATGTAACTGCTTCAAATATATTTTCAGGCCATCTCACTGCAGAAGTATGGAATCTGTCTATTTTTTAAAGTGGCCCAATACTGTGACAGAGTTTTTACTCATATCTTTTGACTGCTCCTCAGAACCAGAATTCTTCTCTCAGCCATGGAGGCTGACCTCATTGGGCTCTATCAGCAAGGTGTCTGCTCCTCCTGGCTTCTAGCTGGGCTGGAGATCAGAGACAGGGAAGAGTGAAATTAGGTATTCACTCTCCAAGCCTTTTCCCATGTAAGTTCACCTTAATCTGGCTGTGTCCTTCAGCTGAAAGTCACTCTGATTTTTTGAAAGGTTTTTCATGCCTCTATCTCCTTCAGTTCTGCTCTGATCTTAGTTATTTTTTATCTTCTGCTAGCTTTTGAATTTGTTTGCTCCTGCTTCTCTAGTTCTAATTGTGATGTTAGAGTGTTGATTTTAGATCTTTCCTGCTTTTTGATGTGGGGATTTAGTGCTATAAATTTCCCCCATAACACTGCTTTAGCTGTGTCCCAGAGATTCTGGTACATTGTATCTTTGTTCTCATTGGTTTCAAAGAACTTATTTATTTCTGCCTTGATTTCATTATTTACTGACTAGTCTCTCAGGAGCAGGTTGTTCAGTTTCCTTATAGTTGTATGGTTTTGAGTGAGTTTCTTAGTCCTGAGTTCTAATCTGATTTCACTGTGGTCTGAGAGAGTTTGTTATGATTTCTATTCTTTTGCATTTTCTGAGGAGTGTTTTACTTCCAATTATGTGGTCAATTTTAGAATAAGTGCTATGTGGTGCTAAGATGAATGTATATTCTGTGGATTTGGGGTGGAGAGTTCTGTAGATGTCTGTTAGGTCTTCTTTGTCCAGAGCTGAGTTCAAGTCCTGGATATCCTGTTAATTTTCTGTCTCGTTGATCTAATATTGACAGTGTGGGGTTAAAGTCTTCTACTATTATTGTTTGGGAGTCTAAGTCTCTTTGTAGATCTCTAAGAACTTACTATATGAATCTGGGTGCTCCTGTATTAGGTGCATATATATTTAGGATAGTTAGCTCTTGTTGCATTGATCCCTTTACCATTATGTAATGCCCTTCTTTGTCTTTGTTGATCTTTGTTGGTTTAAAGGCTGTTTTATCAGAGGCTAGGTTTGCAACTTCTGCTTTTTTTTTGCTTTCTGTTTGTTTGGCAAATATTCCTCCATCCCTTTATTTTGAGCCTATGTGGGTCTTTGCATGCGAGATGGGTCTCCTGAATACAGCACACTGATAGGTCTTGACTCTATCTAGTTTGCCAGTATGTGTCTTTCAATTGGAACATTTAGCTCATTTACATTTAAGGTTTATATTGTTATATGTGAATTTGATTCTGTCATCATACTGCTAGCTGGCTATTTTGCACATTAGTTGATGCAGTTTCCTCATAGTATCCTTGGTCTTTATATTATGGTATGTATTTCCAGTGGCTGGTACCAATTTTTCCTTTCCATATTCAGTGCTTCCTTCAGGAGCTCTTGTAAGGCAGGCCTGGTGGTGACAGAATCCCTCAGCGTTTGCTTGTCTGTAAAGGATTTTATTTCTCCTTCACTTACAAAGCTTAGTTTGGCTGGATATGAAATTCTAGGTTGAAACTTCTTTAAGAATGTTGAAATTGGCCCTCACTCTTCTGACTTGTAAGGTTTCTGCAGAGAGATCTGCTGTTAGTCTGATGGGCTTCTCTTTGTGGGTAACCCTCCCTTTCTCTCTGACTTCTCTTAACATTTTTTCCTTCATTTCAACCTTGGAGAATCTGACAATTATGTGTCTTGAGGTTGCCCTTCTCAAGGAGTATCTTAGTGGTGTTCTCTGTATGTCCTGAATTTGAATGTTGGCTTGTCGTTCTAGGTTGGGGAAGTTCTCCAGAATAATATCCTGAAGTGTGTTTTCCAGTTTGCTTCCATTCTCCCCATCACTTTCAGGGATGCCAATCAATCGCAGGTGTGGTCTTTTCACATAGTGTCCTATTTCTTGGAGGGTTTGTTCTTTCCTTTTCACTCTTTTTTTCTCTAATCTTGTCTTCATGCCTTATTTCACTAAGTTGATTTTCAATCTCTGATATCTCTTCTTCCGTTTGATTGATTTGGCTATTGATATTTATGCATGCTTAATGAAGTTCTCATGTGGTGTTTTTCAGCTCCATCAGGTCTGAGTTTAGTTCTTCTCTAAACTGGTTATTTTAGTTAGCAGTTCCTGTAACCTTTTGTCAAGGTTCTTAGCTTCCTTGCATTGGGTTAGAACATGCTTCTTTAGCTCAGAGGAGTCCATTATTACCCACCTTCTGAAGCCTACTTCTGTTAATTCATCAAACTCATTCTCTGTCCATTCTGGTTTTTGGAATTTTTAGCATTTTTGTGTTGGTTTTTCCTTATCTTCATATATTTATCCACCTTTGATATTTGAGGCTGATGACCTTTGGGTGGGGTTTTGTGTGAGGGTCTTTTGTGTTGATGTTGATGTTATTGCTTTCTGTTAGTTTTCCTTCTAACAGCCCCTCTTCTGCAGGACTCCTGCAGTTTGCTGCAAGTCCACTCCAACCCTATTTGCAGGGTTATCACTGGTGGAGGCTGCAGAACAGCAAAGATTGATGCTTTCTCCTTACTCTGGAAGCTTCATTCCAGAGGGGCACCAGTCTGATGCCAACTGGAGATCTCATGTATGAGATATCTGTCAACCCAGGAGCTGGTATTTTGAAAAGATTAACAAAATAGACTGCTAGCCACACTAATAAAGAATAAAAGAGAGAAAAATCAAATAGACGAAATAAAACATGATAAAGGGGATATCACCACTGATCTCACAGAAATACAAGCTACCATCAGGGAATACTATAAATACCTCTAAACATATAAACTAGAAAATCTAGAAAAAAGTGGATCAATTTTTTCTAGACAATTCCTGGACACCCTCCCAAGACTAAACTAGGAAGAAGTCAAATCCCTGAATAGACCAATAACAAGTTCTGAAATTGAGGCAATAAGTAATAGCCTACCAACCAAAAAAACCCAGGACCAAACAGATTCACAGCTGAATTCTTCCAGAGGTTCAAAGAGGAGCTGGTATCATTCCTTCTGAAACTATTCCAAACAATAGAAAAAGAAGGACTCCTCCCTAACTCATTTTATGAAGCCAGCATCATACTGATTCCAAAACCTGGCAGAGACACAACAAACAAAAGAAAATCAGGCCAATATCCCTGATGAACATCGATGTGAAAATCCTCAATAAAATACTAGCAAACCAAATCCAGCAGCACGTCAAAAAGCTCATCCATCATGATCAAGTCAACTTCATCCCTGGGATGTGTGGGTGGTTCAACATA
>CAUYQU010032486.1:0-25194 GCA_963574635.1 Cheracebus regulus
CTTCTGCTTTTTTTGTTCTCCATTTGCTTGGTAAATCTTCCTCCATCCCTTTATTTTGAGTCTATGTGTCCTTGCATGTGAGATGGTTTTCCTGGATACAGCACACCAATGGGTCTTGACTTTTTATCCAATTTGCCAGTCGGTGTCTTTTGATTGGGGCGTTTAGCCCATTTATGTTTAAGGTTAACATTGTTATGTGTGAATTTGGTCCTGCCATTTTGATGCTAGCTGGTTGTTTTGCTCATTAGTTGACGCAGTTTCTTTATTGTGTCCATGGTCTTTACCATTTGGTACATTTTTAGCATGGCCGGTACTGGTTATTCCTTTCCATGCTTACTGCTTCTTTCAGGAGCTCTTGTAAGGCAGGCCTGGTGGTGGACAAAATCTCTCAGCGTTGTTCTTGCTGGGAACTGCGCTCCAGAGTTGTTCCTATTCTGTCATCTTGGATCCTCCCCTCTGCAATTAAATTTTTTAAAATACTGTTTCCTTTTGTGTTACCTGGTATTTCCCAGGCTTTTTGAATAGAGAGTACCTGTTCATACTACACATTAGGGTCCCTTGGAATTAGTGTGCTTCAGAACATATTTTGGAGAATGTTGCCTATTAGTCTGCAGGAATATATGTTAGTTGTAAAGAAATCACAAGATTGTAGTGTCTTTGATTTGTATGGTCCCTTGAAGGTCAATCAGTTTTACTTCACATGCATACATGGCCTTTAACTTTCATTTTCTCAGGAAGTGGGAGTTCACACTCTTTTAAGGCTGCCTATATTATATTATATTATATTTTGAATAACTGTTATTGCTAGGATTTTCCTTCTATGACTTCTACCCAGTGACCTAGTTTGCCTTTTGGTATGACAGAGTGTATGTCTTTCCATGTTACATATGAGTCTTTTTGTATTACAGCCTTTTACATAATCAGAGACAGTAAGACAGTGATTTTATAGTAAGCCAAATAAGTATTTTTCAAGCATAGGAATTCTAAATTCCTCCTAATAGCCAACATATGACTTTTTTTAGTTTGTCACTTTTTAGACTGGCTTATATTTTTATTGTGGTAAAATACACATAATATAAAATTTACCATCTTAGCCTGGCATGGTGGCTCATACCTGTAATTCCAGCACTTAGGAAGGCTGAGGTGGGCAGATCACCTGAGGTTGGGAATTTGAGTCCAGCCTGACCAACATGGAGAAATCCTGTCTCTACTAAAAATACAAAAATAGCACACCTGTAATCCCAGTTACTCCGGAAGCTGAGGCAAGAGAATCACTTGAACCTGGGAGGTGGAGGTAAGCCAAGACATGCCATTGAACTCCAGCCTGGGCAAAAAATAGCAAAACTATATCTCAAAAAAAAAAATGCCATCTTAATCATTTTTAAGTATACAGTTCACTGGTACTAAATACATTCATAGTATTGTGCAACCATCACTACCTTACTTCTCTATAAGTCTTTTCGTCTCATAAACTGAAAGTCTAATGCCTTTAAACAGTAACTTCCCATTCTTCCCTACCCCATGTTCCTGAAAACCACCATTCCACTCACTGTTTCTATGCTTTTGACTACTCTAAGTGCCTTATGTAAATAGAATTATACAATACCTTTTGAGATTGACTTATTTTTTTTTAGCATAGTGTTCTCAAGTTTCATCCATGTTGTAGCCTGTTACAGAATTTCATTCCATTATATGAACTTACCACATTTTACTTATCTATTCATCCACCCATGGATACCTGAATTGCTTTCATGTTTTAGCTATTGTAAATAATGCTGCTATGAATATGGTATACAAATATCTCTTAGAGACTCTACTTTCAGTTCTATTGGATATATATCCAGAAGTGAAATAGCAGGATCATATGGTATTTCTATTTTTAACTTTTGGCAGAATCACCATATTGTTTCCCACAATAGCTCTACCATTTTACATTCCCACCAACACTACACAATGATTCCAATTCTTCCACATCCTTGCCGACACTTATAATCTGTAATTTTCTTTTTTGATAGTAATCATTTTAATGGGTATGAGGTGATATATCATTGTAATTTTGATTTGCATTTCCCTAACGATTAGTAGTATTGAACATCTTTTCATGGGGTCATTGTTAATTTGTATATCTTTTTTGAAGAAATGTTTATTCAAGTCTCTTACTAATTTTTGAATTGGGATATTTGGTTTTTTTTGTTGTTGTTGTTGTTGTTGAGTTTTAGGAGTTCTGTATATGTTCTGGATAGTAATCTCTTACTAGACAGATGATTTACAAATATTTTTCCCCATACTGCAGGTTTCCTTTTCACTCCATTGATAGTATTTTTTGATCTACAGATTTTTGAAATTCTTATGAAGGACTGGCACATTTTTGATGATCTTTAGTTTTCATTGATTTTTTCAAAATCTGGAAATAAGAACTGAGCATTACACATTGAGAACAGTATTGTTCAATAAAAATATAATGCATAAGTGAAATGTAATATTTTAGTATTCAGGCTAAAAGCAATAAAAGGAAACAGATGAAATTAAATTTGATAATACATTTAATTTGCTTAATATATTTTAAAAATCTTCATTTTAATATGTAATCAATGTAAAAGGAGCTATTTTGCATTCCTTTTTTTATACTATGTGTTTAAAATTTATTGCGTTTTTTTGCTGATGACATGTCAATTTATAAAATACATTTTTATCAAAAGAATTTGATCTGTGTGTATATTTTGTAAACATTGAAAAAGTAGAAATGCATATAAACATTGTTTAAAATATACCTAAACATTTTCCAATAATTGTTATCAGTTTTACATTTTAAATTATATTTAATTAAAATTATTCATAATTTAAAGCTTAGCTCCGTAGTTGCACTAGTCACATTTCAAAGGCTAAATAGCTACATGTAGCTGAATTCACCATATGGATATTGTTCTTCCTTTGTTCAGAGGGACACACATTAAAGAGAATTGATTTTTTAATCTGTACTAGACTCTATTTATCCCTGTTAAATTACATTTTTGTAAGTCAGTGGTCATCAGAGGTAGCTTGGGTTTCTAGGATTAGAAATGAATTGCAGAATTAGAAACCATTCTAGAGAGCACCTAATTGATTCTTGGCATATAATTTAGTCAATTAAAAACAAAGCTTATCTAGTCTTGGATTACCTGCCATTTGCAGGAGGAATTATTTAAATACTCAGGCCTCCAAACAAAGCATTAAGGTTTTCTGAGACTGAGAATTTTACTACTCAAATTCACAATCCTTTATGAGAAATCTGTTTACATTTCTCGATTTTGTTGTATGTTTGAAAAGCAGCAATATCAGTGTTCCACAAGAGGAACTATTTCTGAATACATATACCTACATGAAATTACTTGACTTTTTGCTATAATAATAAACTGGCTCTCTATTTTTGCTTTCTTCTTATTTTAGTTTATTTCTCTTTTTTCCCCATATTATTTCAAGGACTTCATTGACTAGTAAGCTGTGTTCCTAGTCTTCAAATTTTAATAATGGAGTAACCCTCCATTGCTGCTTTAATCCTTTGAGTGCAATAGTATTGAAAAATTTAACAAAAATATTAGCTAGGTGTGGTGGCCCACACCTATACTACCAGCTACTTAGGAGGCTGAAGTGAGAAGGTCACCTGAGCCCGACAGGTCAAGGCTGCAGTGAGCCATGATTGTGCCACTGCACTCCAGCCTGGGTAACAGAGACCCTGTTCCCTCCCTTCACCGTCTCAAAAATTTACAAGGTAGAAGCTCAAACTTAAACTTATTTAATGCCTAAGATGAACTGATGAATGTTTGTCTCTTTTCAGTTTCATTATTTTATATTTTCACGTGTATGCTTATGCACATTTTAATGGAAGGGAATACGTGAGCTGTCCCTCCAATAAATTAAATGCTTGTGTCTTGCCAATAGATACCCAGCTCATGAATAACTACTAAGCAAGTTCTCATCTCAATATTATGGGTCTAAAAGATACATTTATCTAATTTACAGTTTTTTCTTTATTTACAAATTCACAAGATGTAAAAACTAATGTTAGTTTCTGACAATTGGAAGCAGTGATTAAAAATATTCTAGAAATAAACATGTTGATGGAACAAACTTTTTAAAGTCAGAAATAGATTCAGATGCATTTGACAATTTAGTTTATAATGAAAATAGAATTTTAAATCATGGGAAAATAGAAATTATTCATATAACAATGTTGAGGCATTTGACTCATCAAGAGAAAAAAATGTAGAAATTTTTATCTTTTTTTCTTACAAAAATAAATTTTAAATGAACTAAAGATAAAAAACCCCATGGAATTACTGGAAAATATTGTTGAGGTTATTTAGAGTTACAGAGATACTTCTCTGCATGAATCAGAATCTAGCAAACATATAGAAAGATTTAAAAATTTGAATATAGAAGAATTAAAACTTCTTAAAGAATATTAAAAGCAAAATTAAACTAGAAATAAATTTGCAACTCATCTAGCAAAAGTCTAATTTCTTTAATGTAAAAACAACTTACTAATATTCAAGAACAAAAAGGAACAAACCAACTGAAAAAATATGCAAAGCATTCCAAGAAACATTTTATAGTGAAATGAAACAAATGTCAATAAACGTACAAAAAATCATTTTTTTCCCTCCTAATCAAAGCACAGGTTAAGTGTTCTTGCACTCAGTCCAACTGCTTGGATTGTGTCCACTAACCAGATGTGTAACTGTAAGCAAGTTGCTCATCTTCTTTAAGCCTCAGTTTTTAAATTTAGGACGTGGAGATACTAATATTATGTACTCAAATAATTATTATAAGGATTAAAAGAGATAAACCTAATAAAGATGTCCACCCCTACTGAGGCAATAATGACCACTGCTACTATAATAATAATATTTTCCCAGTCATATTAGCAATTATTAAAAAGTGCGATAATTTGCAGTGTTGGGGAAAATGTGGAGAAAGAGTTTCTCAAATATCACTTTTCATAGCTTTTTGTCATCTGGCTACCACCTAAAGGCCTGTACTTCTGACTTAGCAACTTCACTTTTAAGAAATTATCCTAGAATATTTTTGTTGAATGAAGAAATGACACAGTAAAACAGAAAATGAAAAAGAAAAGATCTCATGCCTCTTCCTCATCTGCTATCTCAATCTTCAGTACCACTGCTCAGAGGGAAAGACTAGAAGGTTGCCATTAAAAAAATTTGTATGTATAACTTAGTTTTTATAGTAAAAATAATGACTTTATAACTCATTTATATGAAAAACGAGAATCCTGAAAAATGAGTTGGTTATTGTGTAAAGCATGTCAAGGAAAAGAACACCAAAGAAAAGAAATTTTCCTAGACTTAGAAGCCAATCTTTCTACCACAGAATTAGGAACTCCCAGTATGACTCAATTTCAATGTGCTTAGCTTCCTCATAGGAGAAATATTAATAAAAACTGAATGTAAGTTCTTGAAAGGAATTGCCATGATAGAAGGGAGTTGATTTTTTTTATGTGGCTATGAATAAAAATTTCTCCCCTTTTGGGTGATATTGGTAGGATGCAACTTTTCTTGGGCACTGCCCATGTGGAAACCAGCCTATCCATATCTGGAGGCCATATTCTGTCTTTCTGTTTGAACATGTTAGAGACAAAGGAGATCTTAGAGCTTTACAACTTTGTAGACAAAATGCATATATAAAAAACTTGGCCCCAGGCCTGGCACAAGATGAACACTAAATAACTGTTAGTGATGACTATTCCATTCCATTGCCACCACTGCCATCATTTATCATGATTCTGGTTGGAAAGGTGATGAATATTTGAGTATAACATCCTGGTTTTTGCACAGGTTTCTATTGCTGTTATAACAAATTATGAACAATGTAGTGGCTTAAAACAATACCTAAGTATTATCTCACAGTTTTGTAGGTCAGAAGTCTGGTGAACTTGGCTGGTTTCTCTTCTTCAGATCTGTCATAGCCCAAATTAAGGTAATGGCAGAACTGTGTTTCTTTCTGGAGTTGTTGGAGATGATTCCACCTTCAATCTCACTCAGATTCTTAGCCAGATTTAGTTCCATGTAGTTGTGAGGACTGAGGTCGTGTAACTGGCGTAAGGGTCCTGCTGCTCACTACTTATTAAAAGAAGTCAAAATAATAAGTGATAAAAGGGAGCGAGATTTGTTTATTATCCATGCCAGCAGGGGAAGAGTAGAGAGCAATTCCACTCTTCAATTTGTGGAGGGAACACAGAGCTTTTTAAAGGAAGGATTTGAAATGCAGAAGAGACGTAGGGGCTGGGAGGTGCCAGGCGGCATGACTTGTTCCAGTGGCTTCTCTCACACTGTTGTCCCATTTGACAAAGGGGCTGCTGCCATTGTGGACCCTGCTGTAAATTAGTTTCAATCAATTTTGTGGTCTTCACTCTTCATCTGGGAGTGGGTTCCATCTTTAAGCAATCTTTGGTTGGAGAGAGAATTCCAGAGGTGCCTTGTCACTATCCGGATCTGACTCCTAAAGCATATAAGAAAATATATAAGCAGATAAGAGAGCATGGTATGTGCTTAACAAAGCATTTAGGTGAATACATGTGCATAAGGCATGGATGTATCGTATAGAAAAGGAAAGGGAGCTGAGGTTCACAGCACATACTGAGGCTGTATTTTCATTTGAGAAGTTACATAGATGTGTTATAGGTTGCTGCACAGGCATAGGGTGGGGCAGGAGAGGGCTCTCCCCTATCCACTAGGAACGTTGATTCGATGTTTTGGCAATTATAACACTACCTTTCTCAAAGTGATAAATTGGCAGTGGGTGCTGGAAGTGACCATTTCCTGATGGTCCACACCTGTTGCACTAAAGTGTTAATTGACTGTAGACACCAGGGAGAAGCAACTTCCTGGGCATGTGCATTAAGAAACAAAATGTCAGAGTTTGACTTTCCAGGGGCACACCAGCAGAAAACGGAAGAAAGCCTCAGATGGGCATGCGTACAATTTCCTAAACACACTGCATGTGCTCATCTCCCAAGGGTAAGGAGGGCAGCCCACCCTAAGGGAAAAATCATGGGAAGGGGGTTAAAGACGCCAGAAGGTGGCCACCCTATAAAGTCCTAGTACCACAGTTAACAGTTAAACACCAACCTTGTTCTTCAGGTCACCCACTTGGATCTCTTTCAAGCATACTTTTCTTTCCCTCCTGTTCTAAAGCCTTTTTAAATATACTTCCACACCTGCTCTGAAATTTGCCTCTCTCTCTTTTTCTGCCTTATTTCCCTCCCTCAAATTCTTTCATCTGAGGAGGTGAAAACTGAGGTTGCTGCAGACCTGCACCGATTTACTTCCACCAGTAACATATGCAGTTTGTCTCAAAATTATGTCTTGAGACTGGGAGGAAGAAGATGAAAATAAGAAAAAAAAAGTTTAAAATGCAGTTTGAAGCTCAGCTGGTAAGCCAGTTCGTTGTGGTCGCTGAGTCGTTGCTCACTGTAGGGAAGGCTTCATGCTCAGCTTCTAGAGCTACCTGCGTTCTCGGACTTGTGCCTGTCTTCATCTTTAAAACCAGCAATAGCTAACTCTGTGCTTCTCATGCTTTGAATCTCTCCTGCTGTCTCCTGTACTACAACTCTCTAATTCTAGCCAGAGAAAGTTCTCTCCTTCTGAGGTTTACAGTCCAGGATAATCTTCCTACTTTAAGATCTATACACTTAATCATATCTTCAAAGTCCCTTTGCCATGTTCACATAATCAGGATTAGGGTATAAGCATCCTAGGGAGGCTATTATTCAGCACACTGTAGTTATTTGTAAGACCTTAGTGTTAATTGAAGTAATAAAAGTCAGAAATTGGAATACTGATGCCATCTCTGCAAGGTTTTTCTTTCTCTTTGAAGAAAGAAATTAGACCTTACTTACCATGTTTTAGAGGTACTGTGGAAATGTGGAGAATTCCATCTCCACTCTGCAGGATAAACATCAGTTTTTGATTGAAAAATTATGAGGAAATGTTGACAGTTCATATGGGGCTGGCCCAGGAAGGTGGAGGGGGATGAAGAGTTAATGCAGACTTAGAGGGAGCAGAAGTCAGTTCATGTGGGGTATATCAAGAGAGGTAAAAGCCTGATTAAGATGGCAGGGAAGAGGCAATTGAGGCCAGTTCCTGTGGGGCCAGATTTGTCTTTGTCTTTGACATGATTATATAAAATTATAAATCTTCACTTGGCTTTTTTCTCATTTTTGTCACAAGTTGAAGCAAGACAATTTTAATATGCACTTTATTTTACCATATGTGTTTTAAGTATGATTGTTCACTGTATACTATCTTTGATGTGTTTATTTACTACACTATTGCTTCAAAATACAGATAGCACTGGCCCCATCTACCGATTGCCCCTGAGTTAATGGAACCAGAATTTAAGAATTAGAAACTCCTGTATGTCCAGTGCCTGATGATGCTTGGTGACATGGATGTGAACTTCTATAATAAAGCAAAGCAGCTCATTTTCTTTGGATCTCTCAGACACATCTATGGCCTACCCAAATAGCTGAGTATGAGCTTGCAAAAGCTTAGATGAGGGAGCACTGCATTTTGCAGCAATTAATTTTGCAGAGGAAGCAGTCTGTTTAAAGATGCCTGCAGCACTCACTAAAATGGGGGTTGTTTTTCAAGGCCACCAGAGCTGCATTTGGCTAAGGCTGGCTCATCAACAAAACAACGATGCTAAAATATGGCCTCCTGGGTTTTGCAAAAGAAGGGACTAGAAGGGCAATGAATTATCCTCACCTTCTAGAACTGGGTGAAGACTGTAATTGTTTAGCCCCCTAGCACAACCCTGCAAGGGTTAAAATGACAGAGATATTAGTTTGTGATGGCTAAAATTGTTGGTTTGAAGCTCTCGGCAATGCACAGACTGTTATTTACCGGACTTGGTCGATTTACTTCTTAATGCAATAATGACCTGTGAAATGAAACGTGAGCTAGACAATTGTTCCTCATTGTTTCCAGTAAAACATCCTTTCATACCCCATTAAACCACCATTAATTCCATATGAAAGAGAGTCACGCACAAGCACCCGATGATCTCTTTCTTTCTTTCTTGGACTTTCTTGCTCCCATACTTCTGTTTCCTTTTCTTCTTCTTTGCATTTCCTATTCTCTTTCTGTCAATTTTTCCAAATAAAATATGAACATAATAGATCACATGGTGAGGAATCCCTTTGAAGGACAGGCTGAAACATGTCTCTTCCAAAATAGGGGCAAGGTTTCAATTGCTGAGCATCCACATGACTCTGTTTGCCTTGGATGTGAAAATACCAAGAGCAACAGAAAAGTTTTGCAAAACAAGGAGCTATTGTTTAGTCCTGTTTAAAAAAGATCCAGATGCCTATTCCAGATATGTAGGTGTTCATGGTCCCACACTGGGGATGCCAATCATGTCACATAGCTAAGCACCTTCGCTAGCCTGAGGCGAGGGTTCTTCCCACTGCAGGGACACACAGGGATCACAGAAAGCCCCTTCTGTTTTCCGGCAGCCTGAGTCATTTTGAACAGCTTCTCCTCATTTCTGGACCTACTTTAACTTTTTTATTACTAAAGCCTCCATCCAAGAAGATCCAAGCCACATGGCAGCAAAGTGCATTTGTAGTAGTGCCTCTCTTTGACCCTTTTCTTTCTACAACCTCACAGCTAGGGATTGTCCTAACTTCCTTCACTGCATGACTAAAATTTTTTGCTATCCAGTTCACCTTTTGCTGTTAGCATGGTCACTGCATCACTTGAATTCTTGTCTCTGTGATTGTATTGCCTTCTCTTTTACTGTAGTCAAATATCTCTAGGCCTCCTTCGTATAAAGACACTTGTGATTCCATTTAGAGCCCAACTAGATAATCCATGATACACTCCTCACTCAAGATCCTTAACTTAATTATGTCTGCAAAGTCCCCTTTTCCATATAAGATTCATACTGATGTTTAGGACACGGACATCTTAGAGTCATTCTTCAGACTAACAGACACAGTGATTACAAGATTTCAAGATATAGATAGATTAGATAGATAGATAGATAGATATTAATAGTAGAGTACAGAGAATTTTTTTCTCCCCCTCTGAAGGCTCTGGTCTGCTGAAATGAACTGACAATAAATAGATTATCAGGACAAATGGTATGCAAATTTATTAATGTGTGTAAGTGTGGGAGCCATACAAAATATCAAATTCTAAGAAAAGCCAGATGATTGTGGCTTAAATAGCTTCTTTATAGGAGAGGGTGAAATGAGTGGCTGTAGGCAGTTTTAGAGAAGCAGTAAATGATTTCCAGAGGGAGTAAATGGTCCCAAAGACTAGACATTTGTAAGTTATTCCCATTGAACACTGGATGGGACCTAAGGACAAGCAATAGTCTTTGGACAAGTTATGAGAGAGTGAGGGGTGAAAGTACTCTGTGAACATAGATTATCTTATTATGCAGATAAAGTCTCTCAGGTAATCTTTTGCAGCAGCCCTCAGAACAGGTAAAAAATTTTTGTGGCCATGTGACAATTTTTAGTCTCTTCTCTTCTCTGGTGGTTAATCTTTCCTGATTAGTTGATGAGATTCCTAGACAAAAGATCTTAAGTCAATTGCATTTCTTTTGGAAGAATTTTTCTTCAGTCAGATACCAGAGTGAATACCTTTCTATACTTGTTGGGGAGAGGGTAGAAATAAGAACAGCTAAGAAAGTCCTTGGTTCTGAGGCAGTTTCTAAGGCCTTTCAATTTCTTTTAATTCAAAAGTGCTCAGTGTGCCAAAGCACCATACCATACTTTGTGGTACCATTCTATGCACCTCAACACACACACACACACACTCTCTCTCTCTCTCTCTCTGGAATTATATCTGGAAAGCCCAGATCTGGTGATTTAAGATATGTTCTTTCACCTTTTGAAAGGATGAAGGAGAAAGAGGAAAGAAAATATATTAAATCACTCTTGGTCACCCACAGACACTGATCCAAAGTAACATTTCACCATCAATTTTTATTTTAATCTTATTTTCACTTCCAGGTTTGGAGTTAGGTATGTTATCACACTTTGAAATTATCAACAATTTATTTTCCCTCCTTTCTTAAAATTACTTTATTTACCGTGAATTGTTCTTCATTAGTCAATAGTTTTATGGTATAAACTCTGACATTGATCTATGTGACAGTATCCAGGTAATTAGAAAGGCCGGCCAGATTCTCCACATTCCCCACTCCAAACAGGGTCATATATGCTGGGAAATGAATAGTGCAGGAGTTTGAGCACTAAAAAAGATTTTCTCTGTCTGTGACAAGGAGAAAGCTATTTAGACAGACCATATGTGTGCACTTGGAATTTGTTGAAAATGGGGCTCATCACCACAATCTTTCCTAGCTGTTTGCTTTATTTTCCATTTTGGAGCTGATATCACAGAGGTCCCAAGAGCAAAAGGACTCCTATAGGATCATATAGCCTATCACATTAGATTCTTACACTTGACCTTAGAGAAAAAACTGAGATGTGGTTCTGACCAGACTTTTATTCCCTTTTTCCAGCCGGTATCTTTTCCCCCCTATTTTAGGATGTCTTTCATTAAAAAAGTATAGCTAGAGAAGAAATGAGTAATTAGTGAAGTGAGTACATGATTAATGAGTCATTTAAACTTGCCTAATTTAAAAACACAAAATGCAAACAAATGAGAATGACCTTTTAGTGTTCAGAGCAGGCCTGTTTCTATGGTGGTTCCATGTTGCAGGAGACTTTGCAGAGGTCCTGTGTATTTTTTCAGGGGATGCCTTCTCTACCGTGGGAGGAAGTAAGTCTTTCTTCTCACATAACCTTGGAACTCACAGCTGATTCCATTCATTCATGTTACATTTTACTTAGAATGGTTAATTACATTAGCATGTGGCTTTCCCCAATTAGATTATATCCTCCTGGAGGGCAGGAAAGATTTATTATGTTAATTTTAGTTTAATTTAACCAATATATATATTGATTCTCTATTACAATGTGGTAATAGTTGCTACTATTCCAATAGCTTCCATTTACTGGGTGCCTCTTACATGCCTGCATTGTGTCATGTGCTTTATGGATCTTTACAATAACTTGGAAAATAAGCCTCCGGTTAATAAACCCTAAATATGATGAAACCAAGGCTCACAGAGTTTAGGGACTTTGCTTTTTTATATCAAGTGATAATGCCAGGCTTTGTGTTCAAGTCTTATCTGAATTCAGGGCCCATGCTTTTTCTTAATGCCCAACCTTTCCTGTATATAAGCTTTCTGGGGAAATTTAGACATAAGTAAGATGCAACCTGGAACCTCAAGGAGATAACATTCCAATAAGAGGGATAATCCAAGTAACCAACTATAAATTAAACAGTGTAAGATAAGCTCCAAGAAATGCATAAACTGTACTCTGAGAGCTCTAAGTTGGAGGGGTTTTGGCAGAAGGAGAAAAGGACCCTCCATATTGAGGGCAGGCATGAATAAAGAGCTTGGATATTACAAGTTGCGGGGTATTTTCATTTGGATGCAGTGTGGAAAGCATGCTGAGAAGGAAAGGAGGGTGGAGCCATATTTTTGGAGAGCCTTCAATGTCTGACTAAAGTATTTCCATTTACTTCAGTAACCACTGAGCAGGCTTTGAAGATTTCAGAATAGAGGAGGAGTCTAGGAAGCTGGACTTTAGAAAGATGAATGAGGCGGCAGGAAGCAGGGTGAAGAATGGCTTGGAGTGTGGAACAAATGGAAGGACTTGTTAAGACACTGTTTCAATTGTTCAAATTGAGAAGAAATTGATTGGGGACTGGAAGGAGATTGATGGTGGCTAGAATGAAGAGGATGGTACAGATCAAAGAAATACAAAAGAGAGGAAATAGAATTTGCTTACTCCTGACTTTGAGGACTGTGGAAATGGTGTCAACAGTGACTCCATTGTCCATTGTCAGGATATCTTTGGGAAGGAAGTTCCAATAGCAGATATGGGGGAGTAGGAAAGAAGAGGATGGTTGCCTAAGCTTTGCCTTTAGTGAGATTGGGGTGCCCGCTATATGGGAGAAGAGCCATTCAGATATTAAGCTGATAAAATCTCTGGAATTAGAGCTTCAAAGATAAATTGCAGCTAGACATAAATTGTCTGGAATAAAATGATAGATGAAAGAATATGGTAGAGAAACTTTATTTTATTTCTCTCTACCAATTATATTGATATATTGTTATTACTGGTATATTAATAATATAACTTATTGATATATTAATAATATAATGTTCATATATTATTAATATACCAATAATAATAGCAATATACCAATAATAATAGTAATATATCAATAGTAGTGGGTTACTAATAATATTGGTAAAGAAGAAAGAAGATGTTTATTACCAATAATATTGGTATGGTAAAGATAACCCATTTATGCTGGAGGTGCAATTTTTTGAATTGCAAAATCAGACCTTGCCCATGACCTTGAGCAGTAGGATATAAATAACTCCTACTTGCCTAGTGTTCCAATAATGGAATGCTACACATAAATGGGTTAGGAAACAATCTGCAACAAAGATGGGGTGGGACCATCCACTGAGAGAAGAAGCTGAGACATTTTTGTGGACTGATGGAGGAAATAGGTACAGGTACAATGTGATTTGAGGGATGGGTTCCCGCAGAGCCTTGCTGACCCTCAAATACTTCCTTTACCCATGTTATCATTTCTTTTGTATCCTAAAATTGCTACCTTTGCTGCCAGAACTTTTCCTTCATAAAGTCAATGTGTACATTTACTCATTTATTAACTCATTTCTTCAACAGAATTTATTGGGCCTTTACTGTATGCCAGGTATTGTAATAAAGGCTGCATGTACAAAATGATATAATCTCTACCCTCATTTCTTATTAGGGAGAGTCAACAAAAAGAAAGAAATTGTGTGTGTGTATGTGTATATATATATTATATGTATATAATATATATATATACACATACACACACATACATGTATACATATACACAAATGTATAATTATAAGTATATATGAATAATATCCTAAATATGATAAATGTTATATAATGAAGAAAAAACAGGAGTGCCATAAGTGCATCAAAATTTAGAATAGTGGTGGTGGGGGCAATGAGGGTTGTCGAGGCAGGTGGCTCTTGGAAGTGACATTTAAACTGAAACCAAAATTGAGTAAGAATTGGCCATAAAAAAGTGTGGAGGGAAATGCCTTCCACTTCCAGTCAAGGCTGAGTGAGCAGTTTGTGTGGAAACCCCAAGTGAGAAAGAGCCTGGGCACCGGAGGAAAGAAGGCTTCGGGGACTGAGCAATGGTGGCCGCACAAATGAGCAGCCTGTGATGAGCCTGGACAAGTGGACGAGAGCCGGTTCCTGAGGATTCCTGTGGGACATTTGAATAAAACGAGGTTTTCCTTTTTTCTTTGTAGAGGAGACTGGTGTAGTCTACTTCTCACTTTTAAAACTCTGGAAGGTTTGCAAGAGTGGGTAAGAGAGAGTGAATTAGCCATTCTATCTCAGTGATCAATGGTGGTGATGCCGATTACTCTGGTAGTGGTGGAGCTTTTGTTAATTTTCTGAAAATTTAAAAATAATTAACACAAGATAGAATAGTATAGTGGATAATAGAAGTGATTAAGGATACTCTTGCTCTTTTGGATGCATCCCCCCCTTTACCCCGCCTCCATGCACACACATCTGAAAGCTTCCCTAATGGTTCCAGTGCCAACTATGTGCAATTCATTGGTACCTGTTAAAGTTAAAGCATTCTTAGAAATATGCATAGTAAAATCTCTTTTAAGACTTTCTTTTTCATTCACAAAAAATTTATGAAGACATGCCATATATGTCAGGAGCTGTATTAGGTGCTAGGGATAAAAAAATGGGAATAAAGAATGTGAATGATGCTGTTTTTGAGGAGCTGCCAGACCTTGCTTGGTTTATGAATTTTGCTAAGAGTATAGTAAAGTTTTTGCTACTAGAAAGCAATACCACTTATTGTACAATATATAATATAATTTGTCCAATTATAGATTGGAAAATTAGATATTATGTAAAGAGAGAATGTACTTGTAAGATAATTTGCAACTTATAAAAACAGTATCACATTTTGAGTCTCACAAAACCTCTCCAAGTCAGTGTTTCTCAATGTGGGGAGAGGGTGTCAATGATTAATTTTGTTGTCAGGGACATTTGTCAATATTTGAAGACATTTTTGTTTGTCACAACTGGAGGGGTGCTACTGGCATGTAGTGGGTAGAGATCATGGAGGCTTTAAAACATCCTACAATGCACAGTATAGCACCTTTCAACCAGTAATTATCAGGTAAAAAAAGTCAGTAGTCAAGGGTGAGAAGCCCTGTGCTAAGTGATTTCGTTTTTGCTCTATCAGAAATTTTGCCTACCTGGGGTGAGAGGATTGCTGGAGTCCAGGAGGTCGAGGCTGCAGTGAGCCTTGGTCGCGCTACTGCACTCTAGCCTGGGCAACAGAGTGAGACCCTATCTCAAGGAAAAGAAAAAAGATTGTCTAAAACATGATCTAACTCCTATTTTGGCACACTATTATACTATACTACTTATTTTAGAAGCTTTATTATTTGATATTCAAACTAAATATATTTATATTGTATATGCACTTAAAATGGGCTATTTCTTGCATATTTTCACTGAGCTGTCATGTTAATATATTAGTACCTGGAAATCCTAGCCAGCTAGTGTTCCAAACCTGCGTGGACTATATACCAAATTAAATAATGCCATAAAATGTCAAAACAGCTTAGGTACAAAAAAGTATAACCCCTGTGCCACATTATAGGTACTTAAATGATATTTCTTACAACATAAATGTGAAATAAACTCCAAACACATGATTATTGCCTTTGTATTTCCCTTTGTCTTGATGCAGTATACTTGCACATATGATCACATCAAACTGCATTATGAAATTTAAATGTCATTTTCATGCTTTTTTATTTGATTATATCTCCATTTGTAGTTGTTCCCATTTTATGTGAAAGACACTGGAAATACCATAAATCACTTTCGTTGAGAACATCTCTGTTTATCTGTAGATCAGATAAAAATAGTACATGTTATTTAATGAATGTGAGATAGTATAGCAGTATAATCTCTCTGTGCTCAAATTCAGATCTCATCAGTAATATCCTGACTGCTTCAACTTGAAGTAGATAAAGGAATTCTAAATCTTTCCATGTACCCTTTAGAAATTTTACATTTATAGGCTGCGACAATATTTTGTGATTTAGTTGAAACATAAGACACATTTTCCCCATTTTCTTTTCCCAGAAGAAATAATTATGATAGAATAAGTGTGCTTATGATTTCTAGGACACAGGAGAATGACACCTGTCATTGGGGGTATGCAGCAAATTGCACATGGTGAAAGAGCAGTCAGAGAAAGAATGTAAGACTGGCTTGGAGGCCTAGTAAACCGTGGTCCACATGGCATGATTTGAAGGGATTAAGGAAGTGCTTTTCCCCCTACAATGTCTAATCGGCTCACCTCCCCTCAGGCCTTAAGTTCCAACAGAAGAGATTGATCCATTGGATATACTAAAAAATTGTTTTGTCTTGAGCAGACCATCATTAAAATGCCAGTGACCTGAGATGAAACAAAAGTTGTTAACCATTAGAATAAAACCATTTAGCAAGGTTTCCTTAGCCAAAGGTATCTATACTGGAACACTTTGTTGAGAGAAAGGCCTTTTGGAAATGAGGCGCACGTGGCAGATACTTGTGATGAGAGTCAAGGCAAAAGAAAGTCTTCTTAGCTTGGCCTTTGCCTGCATCGCTGGCTTTATTTCTTAAGAGATCCATCTCTTAGAACTCAGGCTACCTTCTTCTCTAACACTATTTCATGCCTTCATGCCTGTGTCCCTTCCACTCTTCTCCCAGTCTCCTTCTTTGCCCTGCCTGTTGAGGGATCACTTACTCAAAATACAGTCATATGTTGCTTAACAATGGTGTTATGTTCTGAGGAATGTGTCATTAGATTATTTTATCATTGTGTGAACATCATAGAGTGTACTTAGACAAACCTAGATGGTGCAGCCTGCTCCAAACTCTGGCTACATGGTATAGCTATTGCTCCTGGGTTACAAACCTGCATGTTACTGTACTGAATACTACAGGCAACTGTAACACAATGATATTTGCTTATCTAAACATAGAACACAGTAATTATAGTATTACAAAATTACAATATTTTAATCTTTTGGAACCACCATCATATATGCAGTCAATTTTTTTTTTATTTTTTCATTTTTTAAAAATTTGAGATGGAGATTTGCTCTTGTCTGGCATGATCTCGACTCACTGTAACCTCCACCTCCCGAGTTCAGGAAATTCTCCTGCCTCAGCCTCCTGAATAGCTGGGATTACAGGTGCGTGCCACCATGCCCAGCTAATTTTTGTATTTTTAGTAGAGACAGAGTTTCACCATGTTGGCCAGGCTGGTCTTGAGCTCCTGACCTCAAGTGTGATCCACCCACCTTGGTCTCCCAAAGTGCTGGGTTACAGGCATGAGCCATTGCAGTCCATTGTTGACTGAAATGTCATTATGTAGTTAGTGACTGTATTAATCAGGGCAAGGAAGAGAGTCACAACTCTAAGAACCTTAAGAAACACATACATATTTGGCTTGTGCCTCTGGGAAGGATATGGCAATCCCTACCACAGTTGAAGAAAGAACTAGAAGAACCATGGCCTTGGACTACCAGCAACCAGTGTCAAGGATTCAATGCTATTGGCCTTCTCTCTTTCTCTTTTCTGCTTGCCTCTGGTCCTTATGACTCTTTGCCTTATATCCTTTTGCTACCAAACGGCTTTTCCTGCATGTGGTTGGTGGCAAGGGGATGGTACTGCCTCAGTAACCCCGGTTTAGTCATCTCAAGTGACAATTATTTTCTCCTGAATTCTATGTATCAGGCCCAGGGAAATACTAGTAATTTCTCTTTGGTTGTTATGCCCACTTCAGGACCAATCCCTGAGTCCAGTGGAATAAGGGAATATGATTGGCCAGAACTCAGTTATAGATCTACTCTTGTAGCCAGAGGTCAGGATCCATAACCAGAGGAAAGGGGAACAAAGACATGTGGGGCAGCCAAGCAGTAGCTGCATAACATGCAGGACTCCAATCAGCACTTAAGACCCACTGAGGGAGGGGCTCTGTGAAGCCTTTCCTGACCCTGAAGTGAGAATGGGCACCCCTTCCTGGTGCCTCTGCCTATCAATGAACCTGAGCTATTGTATTACATTTGTGTACATACACAATTTTGAAAGCTTGCTAAAGTTGATAATGCTTTTCAAATATTTTCAGATAATTGATTTATCTCCCCTTAGTGCCTCCATCTAGATCAAGAGTGTGCTAATGACTTATATGAAGGGTGGGGTTAAGCTAAATGAAAATTATTTTAATTTCACAGCTCTCTTTTATTAACACATCTAGGCAAAGCCAGCCTTATTCAGAGAACATTCTAGCTTTTGGTCTTCTGTTGGCCTTATTATACAAAATACTTCCAACACTACAAGTAAGATTGTTTTCTCAACAAATGAGACCTTAAAAGACCTGTAGAAGTAATCTGTTTAAGCAAATGTGCCTTTAGTAACCTTTAAAAAATTTTTAAAATTGATTTTGAAGAATTCCACCTTTTAATAGTATAATGAACACCCATGTAGCCAGTATGCATTTCTAGAAGTAAAATTTTCCAAACTTATGAAGACAATTCAAGTCCCTTTTAAATTTCTGGACTCCAGTTGAATTTTCTTCCCTGTCCTTTCTCAGAAATAACTGTCTTGAATTTGGTGTTTCTCATTCTTATGCACTTCTCATTTTTCTTCTTTATTGAATCTGGTTACAAAAAAATGAACAAAGAGCTCCTCTGTATAGATTAGTATCAGTGTCTATGACATTCATCACCCTACTCTGCATTTAAATGTCTCTCTCTAGTAGATGCTGCATTTCTTCCCATGTCCTCCCAAGTGGTTGGCATTGACTCTGTTAATGTTGTTGAGTAAATGACATGGAGATGCAGAATGGCAAAGCAGAAATGTGCTAAAAATGACCAAAACCCTGCTCCCAATTTTGTTAAGGGACATGGAGAGGCTCTAGTGTGTGTTTCCTGTTCTTCATCAGACCAGGTTGTTCTCAACATTTTGCTAATAAAGTAGCCCTTAATTTTAATTCTAGGCATACTTGGTATCTGGAAGAATATACATGAGTCACAAATCAAAATTGTCATGGCCTTTGACAGTGGTTCAGTTTTTTTGTTTTTGTTTTTGTTTTTGTTTGTGTGTATGTCTTTTTGTGGAGAATGGGGTCTCGCTGTATTGCCCAGGCAGGTCTCTAACTCCTGGGCTCAAGCTATCCTCCTGCCTCTGCCTCCCTAAGAGCTGAAATTACAGGTGTGAGCCACAGCACCTGGCAGTGGTTCGGTTTTAAATGCCTGCTTTCTCTGCATGTCAGAGGGAATTTGTGTTCTGAATTTTTTCTGCTTTTCAGGAAGAAGCATAATGAAGCAGAAGGAGAGTTGGGAATACCTGACTCTCCCAGTTATTGGATTGTAAACTTGGGCAAGTGATTTAAGCTCCCTGAGCCCATTTCCTCATTGGAAAAATGGGCATAATAATATCTGTTGGGCCTACTTTTCAGAGTTGCTTTTAGAAAAGAGACAATTCCTAAACTACGAAAGGCCATAAATATAAAGGAGACTAGCTTTGGTAAAGGCTCTTCTGTGTTACATCACGGGGTTAGGAAGGATGGAGATGCTTACTCTGCCAGAGTGGACTTTTTTTAGACTTGAGCTCAATCTTAAGAATTCTAATTAATTATTCCCATATTTTAACATTGTGAAAATGGTCTGGTTTTCATGTGTTCAGACATATTCCTAGCCAGAACTCAGATGCTAAAACTCTACTTACTAACTCTGTAACAGATTGGCAAATATGATTTTTTTCCCTCTTCTATTATAACTTCAGCAGAGGGTCCAAGATCTGAGAAGATCTGCGAACAAAATAATAGATGACAAAACATTCATCTTCTGAGGCGACGTTCCAGAGTTCTGGCTCTGCCTACACGTGTAGTCTTTTTACAGTGATGGAGATGTTCCATATTGGTTCTATCCAATATGGTAACTGCCTAGCCACAGGTAGGCATTAAGCATGTGAAATAGGACTAGTGAGGTTGAGGAACTGAGTAATTTATTATATTTTGGTTAATTAAAATTTAAATTTCCATAGCCATATATGGTAACTGGCTACTGTGTTGGATGGTGCAGATTAAGACCACCTATACTGATCTTGCAAAGGAAGTGGTTAAAACTTAGTGTTGCTTCTGCTCAACTGGCCCATCATGCACTTCCAGGGTATATAAGAGAAGGTGAGCATTTATTGGAAGATGGAAGAGGACTATTATGAGAATCATCTGTAGACAAATCTTTGCTTTTTGAGATGATCTCACTCTGTCACCCAGGCTGGAGTGCAATGACATGATCTCAGCTCACTGCTACCTCCACCTCCTGGGTTCAAGCAATTCTCCTGCCTCAGCCTCCCTAGTAGCTGGAACTATAGGTGGGTGCCACCATGCCCACCTAATTTTTGCATTTTTCATAGACACAGTGTTTCAGTGTTTCACTGTGTTGGCTAGCCTGTTCTTGAACTCCTGACCTTGTGATCCGCCTGCCTCAGCCTCCCAAAGTGCTGGGGTTACAGGCATGAGTCACTGTCCCTGGCCTGTTTTGTTTTTTAATGTGTTATGAATTCTTCATCTCTTCTCTGATGAGGCAGAACAAAGTGCTTGCTTTCTTATCTCACAGCAATGAGTTTTTCTTTAAAGCACCACTAAGGAGGAGTTTACAGATAGACAGGAATTGTTGTCTGATACAATTCCTGAAGAAGGAGAGAGACTAGTTGAAGTGACTTGTGCTAAAGAGGGTTCCACTTTTCTCAGCTTTCTGAGATACCTGGCCAACTGTAGACTACATGTGAATCTGTTAGGGGAGTGTATCATGGGTTGTTTTAACAGAGACCCATACAAGAGGCGTGAGGTGACCTCAAGTGCAGGGTAGAACTTGGACACTAAAGTCTACCAGAGAAATCTTAAACAGCCAGAAGGAACAGGCATTGTCCATGCCAGGCAAGCAACTGCAGATCTTGAGTGTAAATCTCTGCAGGACCTGCAGGAGGGCCTGATTCCAAAAGGAGTCAGTTTCAGATAACTGCAAAACTCACGAAAAATCAAAGCTAGATATAAATATGCAAAAATGAAAGCTAAATTATCAATATTCTTACTCGAGGCAGACCTTTTCTGTCTTAGATTGCTCTTCCCTCTCTCAACTCCAGGCCCCATGCTCAACTCTGGAGAAACAGAGGCTTTCATAGGGTGTGGAGGAGGAGGAGTCAAGGAAAATGATCCAAAGCCAACCAAACTTTTTTTTCCCCCAACACAGATTTTCCAGCCTGAGGCAGGCTCAGGCTGAGGGAAGGAAGAAATTTTCAAAAGGATTTGAGATTGCATAAGATTGGACTGGAATTTCTCATATTTGAAAGTATTCAAAAAAGTTATGTCATCTGCTTAGAGTTTTATCTAGGATCTGAGAAAAATCATTTGACAGTATGAGTTAAATAAGAATTGATTAGAAAGACTAAATTTCCTCTCTTGCACCTGCTGAGCACAGGTAATTCAGTAAATTGATTATACTAATCTGAATATTTATACATTATTAATGACATGTTAATAATAATAGTGATGAATAGCTAACATTTATCAAGTGTTTACAACGTGCTAGACACTGTTCTAATCATTTTATCTGTTTAAACCCTCAGCTGGAGATACATATGAAACTTATTTTTGTCTATATTTGATTTAGTTTAGATAACTGGACCATAAAGCTTTGTCAGTCACATTGGAAGATCCAATTATGCCTTTGGAAAATCATTATCATCTAATATTTATTAAACACACATATCAAACATTTCACATGCATTATTGCATCTACTACTTTAACAGTACTGTGAAAATATTACTGATTTCATCCACACTTTAGAGGAGTAAATTGAGTTTCAGAGAAATGAAGTCAATTTGGCTGATCGCAGGACTAGGCTGGTAACACAGGGCTGTCAGGCCTCAGCTCTTTGCCCTTTATCAATACCCTATATTGGAGGAAAGATAAGAATCAGCTGTTTTCTCTTTTTGAAACAAATGCTTTAATTACAATAAATAAGAAATGTTCAAGCAAAATAAAAAGTTGGTGTATTTGAACATTGTAAACCACTTTGAGTATTGAATAAAAAATAATAATAAAATTATTTTTTTCTTTTGACTTACCTTGATGATAAACTCCTCACTTTAGTGTGGATAAAAGGGTATGTAAAAAATGGTTTAAATTCATGGTCAACCTGTATTATTGCAAAAATACTAAAAACAAAAACAAAGGGAAGTCTTCATTTCTGACTCCCTTGAGTGCTTCTGACCCTCTGAATCTTCTTCCTCTCCACTTTATTTCATTGTTGTTTTTAAAATGAATTCCAAAACCCAAGAGAGGGATAACACTCTTACCAAGAAGAAAAGGAAGAAGCTATGCTGTTACGGTTCAGTGTATTCTGAACTTTTGAAATTTGGGGCCTATTTATACTTCAAGACAAACAGAGATCATGTTAACAACAGCAGATGTTGCAAGGGAAGGATAGAGTTTATTATAGACTGGTCTATGTGGAATCAGAAGCAATAGGTTCTTTCGGTGGAGTAAGTCAGGTGGGCAGCTGCAACTTGACTAGAGAAGGCTCATTATTTTATTGTGATCTAGGCTGAGAGCATAATGTGGTGTAATTTCTGTTGGTTAGATGCACATGCAACTTTGCTACTCCTAGTACAATTTTTTGGCTGTTCCAGAATTACTTCCCAAACTGTGTAGGTTGCTCAAATGCAAAGAAAATACCTAACCATGTTGAAAGGGGTAGGAGATGCCTCATATTTGCAAATATGATTGGAAGCATTTATCTTCCTTTTTTCCCCCACATCTTCTAAATATTAGCATTTAATAAAATACACATTTCTTTCATTTATTTTGAACTCTCTCCAAAGCCAGCAAATACCAGAACCTCAAATGTTTTGATAGGATAGGTTCTTTATTGGTTTGTTTTCTTTTCATTCTTTCTGTTTTTACTGTGTGATTCTTTTTCATTATAAATCCTTATGTTTCCAACTCAAGGAGCCTGACTAATCAGAAGGGCTTCAAGCAGAGGTAGACAAATATTCTCAACATGGTCCTGAGACCCTACAGATGCAGATAGCTCTGCTATTCACAGGAAATGAAGAAGTCAGGTCCATCGGAGACAGGGGATTTCCTCTTCAGATAAAATATGTTAGCTGTTGCATATTAGTTCCATAAAGCTCAGGGATAGAGACAAGATGATTTCAGCTGGTGAGGGAAATGGCCTCTTCTTATCCTGAATGCCACTGAAAGCAGAGCCTGGGACAAAGCCTTGCATATAAGTTATTTATTTGGGAGATGGTTCCAGGGAACAGGAGTGGGGGACTGTAGTAGTGAAACAAAGGAGGGAAGGCAACTCAGGATGCCTACAGGAAATGCTGATCTTGTGAGACTTTCCCAGGGTCCTTATGAAATATATCCCAACACTGCCCATGGGAAAAAGGGAAGGCACAGGTTCGTGTCTCTGATTGGTTAAAGTATCCCCAACATCAGCACTTTTTGGTTGCACATGTATGAATGCTAAGTGGTTCATCTCATGCAGTAGCATCAGAGAGGCCTGGGGCAGAAGGCAAGGCCCTGTTAGCTTTCTCCTGCATGGAACTGGGAGCCTTATCAGTGGCTGAAGTAAAAAATGAAACCAGGAAGATTTGAAGTAGCACATAAGAGGTATCTAATACAGCCTCCTAATGAAATGGTTATGATAGGATGGTTGTTCATAGTCAACTCAGAAAGATCTCAATTGAGGTCCTATCTGTAGCGCATGCTAGCTGTGTATCTCTAGGCTAGTTATTTGTGCATTTTTATAAATAGATGGTGCTTACCTCATCTGATTTTTGTGATGAGTAAAAACATTACCTAAGATTACTGCTTAATACATTGCATATATTCAATAAGTACTCAAATTTTATATTGAATATTGAGTGTATATTCAATATGTACTCAATATAATTATTAGTTATATATATATATTTAATTAATTTTTCCTGAGTCTCAGACTAGTGGTGGCAAAACACTATTTAGAGAAGTGAAAAGGAAATTAAAGGATGTAGAACTCATATCTTTCACTGGATAGGTAAGATTCATCTGTAAATAAATATAGATTTCTGTTAGGTGAATCTGAGACATAAAAGTTCCAAAGTGATTTCAAAGTCATTAAAAAAGGAATGGAATATATATATTATATTTTATTATGCTTAATTTTATTTACATTTATGGAAAAATGTTCAACCGGGACTACTGATGATTTCAAAGGAGCCTTATGCACTGCAGGAATATTTGCCTCTCTTGTCATCTATATTTATACATATAAACTAAAAATGTTGAGCCAGAAGATTTCCAAACTCAACTTTAATTCAATTCTATATCTGCAAATAGTTCTTTTTAAATCATTCCTGAACGTCAATTAGCTAGAATATCTGTTTTGCCAGTCATGTCAAAAGAAAAAAGAGTGACTAAATCATATATGGCAGGTACACACAAAAAAATTTACTATTTATTCATTAAATGTGATTATATTGACTGTTCCAAACTCAAGATGGACTGATTTATTAAAGTCCTTAGGTCAGTGAACAAAAGTCTATTTCAATTGTGATGTTCCATAAACACATTTTACTAATGTTTTTCTGGATTCTGAACGTTATGTGTTACAGTGATTCTTTATTTTATTTTATTTTATTGTATTTTATCTTATTTTTTATTGGATTTTAGGTTTGGGGGTACATGTGAAGAACATGCAATATTGTTGCATAGGTACACACGTGGCAGTGTCATTTGTTGCCTTCCTCCCCTTCACCTATATCTGGCATTTCTCCCCATGCTATCTCCCCGCAACTCCCCACCCCCCACTGTCCCTCCCCTATTTTCCCCCAACATACCCCAGCGTATAGTGCTCCCCTCCCTGTGTCCATGTGTTCTCATTGTTCAACACCCACCTATGAGTGAGAACATGCGGTGTTTGATTTTGTGTTCTTGTGTCAGTTT
>CAUYQU010032489.1:0-17874 GCA_963574635.1 Cheracebus regulus
GACTCCTGTATGGAATCATGGGGAGAAATGCCAGATATAGGTGAAGGGGAGGAAGGCAACAAACCACACTGCCACGTGTGTACCTATGCAACAATATTGCATGTTCTTCACATGTACCCCAAAACCTAAAATGCAATAAAATAAAATTTTAAAAAAATCACAACAATAACCAAAAATCTGTTTTTGAGATAACAGCACAGTCCTTGCACTGATATTTCCTGTTTCTGCTGAATTGGGGGTGAGGGTGAGAATCTGTTCCCCTGGTGTGGCCAGGGTGAGAAAGTTTTGGTGGTGGACCACTCACAGGAGCGGAAGTCAGACAGAAAGCCCCCAGGAAGAGCACAGCTAGTGCAGCCCTTCCTCCCCCCCCATCTCCCTCCCCCTCCGACCCCCCTTCACGACTGCTATCTCCCTCCAGGCCTCCCACCGTCAGACACTTCCAAAGCAGAAACGTAGAGATGTGGCAGAATCCCAGCCCCAGCAGCAGGGAAGAGACTGGTGCACAGCTGGGAGAGAATCACCTCATAAGCAGCGCAGGTAGCCTGTCACAGCTGAGAGCAAGGACATGGAAGCATGGAGCAGAGGCCAAAGGTGGACGAAGAAACTGTCCCCCAGCGTCAGAGGTCCTGAACCACCGAGTCAGCTCTTCCTGTTGTCTTGCATCTGGTGTTTGCATCACTGAAATTAGGGGTGCCGAGGGCCAATCTGGAGGTTCAGAGGTAAAACTACCACCCAAGGCGGTCCTCACAGCCCCTCAGCTGGCCACAACTTCAGAAGACTTCTTCCTGACCCTTGCTCTTGACCTTCCTTTACTGACAGCATTTACTTTGGAGAAATTGTAAGTTATTTCTCTGCCCTTTTGAGATGCAAATCTTTTAAAACTCACGCCAGTTCTACAACCCAGGACTGCCTTTTTCAAGGACCTGGGAGCTATTCCTTTGAGATGTAATCATCAAGGAAGATGGTGCTCTATCTCCACCTCTCACCCCCGCCCCACCCCCAGTCTCCATGGGAGGGCGGGTGCCTAATGTCCTCCAAGCTATAAAACTACCTGCTGTCATGAAGACAGGAGAAAGTTTACTTTCCCTTCCAGCGAAGCAAACTAGAAACAGAGATGGCCTACAACCCCGACCCCAGCTCTTAAAAACTCCCCTGCCCTTTGTTTCAGCAAATCTGAGTGTCTGGGCTTGGTCCATGTTCTCTTCCCTGCTGCTCTTAATAGTGTGGGAATAAAACCAACTTCTATTGCTAATCTTGTCCGGTGCAGTTTTTATTTAACAACAGATTGAGGGTTTCTTAGAACCAGCAATGGTCTTACAGCTGAAGGAATATTTTGCAGAATGTCATTTTAATCTGATGCCCAACGTATTTACTAAAACAAAAGGGGAGAGATTAAAATTAATTTAAAATATTTTTAAAATAAGGTTTATCTAATGCCAAAACATACAACCTTCACAAGGAAGACTCTTGCCACTGTATGGAGGTTTCATAAAAATCCTTGCATCATGTCAAACCTGTACTTTTAATTTTAATTACCTGCTTTGCACTTATTATAGAAATAGCCAGAATTTGGCACATAAAAGTGAAGGAAATGCACTGCTGCTGTCAACATGAAATTCCATTTTGCTCACCATAGAGATTTGCATCCCACGCTCGGGATTAGAACTCATTCAACATATTTACGTAACGTCATTGTCTCAAACTTTATGCATTCTGTTAAATAACTTTATAGATAATTTTAAACTCAACCTACAATTTCTATGATTGTATTAAGAAATATATAAAAGCTTAATGAAACTCCTACAAAATAAATAAGAAACAGCCAAACATTCACTTAACAGCTCAGGTAATGAGAAAGAATACAATGAATTTTGAAAATACAAGCACTAGTAGGAAAGCAAGTTGTTTTGCATTCACACAGAGGCAGATAACACAGATTCTTACAGGACATTTATCATGCTCTTCTTCTTCTGTAATGCCCAAGTGGATGTGCTTTGAGCAAAACAAGGTCTGCAGTCATAACAGAATAATATCCTGCAGTGTTCCTCACAATAATTAGCTACGTATAAGCATTTTTCTTAAAAAATGCCATAGTTATATATTCAAAGTCAAATGTGTAACAACTGAGAGATTCCAATCCCTTCATATGGCCAGGGAAGCAAGACGCCGCAAAGCATGCAGCGTCAGGGAGCAGGGCTTCCGATATCACTTGAAAAACGTCAACGTATAATAAACTTCTGCCTCCAGAAGAAAAGGAAACAAAAACACAACAAGGAAGATGACAGGACAGTTAAAGCTGTAAGCCATCCATCTTTTGTGATTCTCCCTCATCGCAAGCTACAGACTAAAGAACAGAGAACTTCTATATATTGCACTTATTCCATTTGGTGGCAGGGTTGCATGCAAGAAGAGGTCCAGTAAGTCAGCAGAGCAATCATCTTCTCACTGGGCCCATATTCCACTCATTCCCCGCAGAATTCTCAAGGACAGAGAGAGTAGATCTCCATGGCACAGAATACAAAGGGAGTGAAGGTGAGGAGAGTCACAGTAAACAAACAGCCTCAGTAGGGAGTTGCATACCTAAGGGTCATCCAGCGTTTGCTTTGACTTATTTAATTTACTGGAGTTACCATTTCAGAATTCTAGTTCTTAAGCTTTTTACATTTAACTTCTATATCTTGTCATTCTAAATCTAGAAATACTAAAAATTACTTCCAAGAGGGCCTCTGAATAACGTTCACTGCTATTTGCAAACATTAATTAACACCTTTGAACATTTAAAAGTGCATTTATAAATTTTTAAATATACCAGTTGTCTGACAAACCTCCCAGTTCTTAAGTGATTCTTAAAATTTCAATTAAATAAGCTTAAAACCACAATGAATACAATATTTTCCTAATTATTCTAATGTAATTTATATTCTTGTGAGATCTTCAATAGGATACTTTAGACTACCACCCTAAAGACCAACTTCTCCAAAACAAATGAAAACAAATTTAAACATGAAGTTTCCTTAATATGAAATAGTATAATCAGTTCATAGTATTTAAAAATTCATTATACTTCATTCCAAATCTTTGAGAGTTGAAAGATGTTGACCCATAGAGGATGACCATGACCTTCTCAAGGTTGCATAAGGACAAGGGGATTTGTGAAAAGGTCAGTTTAATTCCCACCTGTTTGGAGTAGTTTTATTAAATGACTCAGTTACTTCAAGAGGGAGACATACAATACTACAGAGCTTCTTCCTGGCTAACATTTCCTAACAGTTAACCTTTGGTTCCTAACACCCAGACAGCAGAGAATGTAAAGTACCTGTTGAGAAAGACAGTCCTGCACAGCCTGCGGACCCGACATAGCTGCATGAGGGTATGCCTTGGACCTGGAACATTTCCTTACATGCAGACCAGGGGACCTCAGCCCATGTGCTGTGCACATGGCCTTGTTCGGGAATGACTTTTCCTGTTCCAGGAGTGATGTGTACTTTGCTCTGTTTGAACATGTGTGTGTCATACAGCGAGCAGTTGGGGGTGGGGGACAGGGGACGGGTCTTGTGCCTGCTGCACAAGACGGCTGTGGTGCCTGCCAACCATCTCCTGCACAGGCTGTGGGGTGATACCTGTGGGCCTTGGGAGACCAATACTATTAAAGCTGATCTTGCTCTGTTTTTTCCCCATGTGTGCAAAGTGTTGTTACATTCAGTGCCTGTGTGAGTTGCATCTTTCTTGGTGCCCCTGACACCTGCAAATTACGTCGTGGGTCAACCTGAGACTGCTGTTCCTGATCCCCAGCCTATTAAGCTCTGGCTATCCTCCCTGCCCTAGGACTTCTGCCCGGGAGGTGGTAACCTGTGTGACTTTCTCAACAATATCTCTTAATACAACGTTTGGGGGCCTAGATTTACATAAGAAACATTAACACATATATAACCAAAACCCAACATGATATTTTTATCAAATGAGTTTTGGGAACAGTTTCAAGTTTCACTGCAAATACAGTGAGTAGAAGATTGGAATCACATATGGATGTTTTGGAAAGGAATACATGCTTCAGATTATTTTGTTACTATGAGAAGTTCTAATAAGCAGTTCTTTGAAGACAACTGTATGAATTCATAGTCTGGTAGCAATGTTTTTCTTTCTACATATTAGTTTGTTCCTTATATATAATTATTTATATATATTTATATAATATATATAAATATATTTATATATTTAGCTATATATTGGAGTTGACTAATAATGTGTTTTAATTTTATACATTGATTAGGAGCTTATTTCTCATTATTTGACATTTTGCCACAGAATCTCTGATGTTCAGAAACTGATTACTTGTAGAAAGGAGATGCCTGTCCATTCATCTACTCACAGAAGGCTACACTTTCCATCTAAGTTTATCGTTTAATTATATTTTACATTCCTTTGGCTGCTCATATGAAAATATCTTCCCAAGGTCTTTGAATTTGAAAGAAATTATATTTTTTCATTGTTGGGATCTTACGACTCTTACATATATTAAAATGATACCAAGTTGACATTTGGATTCCTCTAGTGATTTTATCTAATTTGCAGGTATAACCTGTAGCCTAATTCCACTGACATAAATGAAAATAGCCTTTTACAAAGAGCTTAGAACAACCTAATAACACAGCTTCTGACAAGCAGCTTGGCTTGAATCTGCCCTGATCACAGAGCATAGATGTGATACTACAGGGTGGAGGAGAGAATGTGGTGGGCTTTCTGGAAGAAGCACTGTGAGTCCCCCACGTTACAAGATTCCCCATGCACTGCCATTCTTCTTCCTTTATTCCCTCAACAGTATTGTATATCTGTGATGTTCTGGGCATGGAACAGGTGCTGGAAATGCAGCAATGACCCAAATGAACAAAGACCTATACCCTATTTAGCCTACTATTTTTTTCAGACAGATTTTCGCTCTGTCCCCAGGCTGCAGTACAGTGGCATGATCTTGGCTCAGTGCAACATCTGCCTCCCGGGTTCAAGTGATTCTCCTGCCTCAGCCTCCCAAGTGGCTAGCACGGTCCACCATGCCCAGCTATTTTTTGTATTTTTAGTAGAGACGGAGTTTCACCATGTTGGCCAGGACAGTCTCAGTCTCTTGACTTTGTGATCCACCTGCTTCAGCCTCCTAAAGTGCTGGGATTACAGGCATGAGCCACCGCGCTGGCCTAGCCTACATTCTTATGGGGCAGAGGAAGCAGGTAATAAATTAAACAAAAATGAAATGCATCATGCATGAGGTGGTGGCAGGTGCCAGAGAGGAAGATGTGGGAGACGCAGAGAATGACAGACGGTCGCTGCCACGGTGCTCAGGTAACTGCGGCGGCTCACCTGTTCTTCCTCCTATGCCACTAGCCCAGCCAACTGCTCCTCCCACCACTCTCAGTAACCCTAACCTACCCAGTCAATGACTGCTACCCACAAGAACAATGCCTTCCTCCTCTGAATAACTGTTTTTAACCAACTACGGTCCTCAAGGTTGCAGAACTTTGGCTGGCATCTCTTGCTAAAGCTCTATAAAAACCCCACCTCCCCACACTCAACATAGAATACTTCATCAGAATTGTTTTGTACCCCACATGTGAAATTCTATGTCAAGACTAACAAATAGTGATGTCCTGGTCGATCTTCTGAAAAGCTTTTGGTACCATTACTCAGATGGGGATGGAACCCCCTGCTCCTCATCCCAGGCCACACTCAAGTACTGAGCACCCTATAGAGCCTCTGACACCTCACCTCACCAGAGTCCCAGTGATTGGTCAGCCAAGTGAGTCCCACATGACCAATTCTCTGTTCCCTTATGCTGAAGGGACATGTAAACCGTTCACCTTTCCTCAGTAGGAAACTTTGATTTCTGAGAGATGATGTAGAGGTTTTCTGAGATTCTCAGGGTCTGATTTTTGTCTATTGTTTGTCCTTATCATTTGAATATGTGATCTGGTGATCACCAGTGATCCACTGAAGCTCCAGGTCATTTTCCAGCTTTTTGTATGTACAAATGTTATGGTGCCAGTGATAGCACATACTGAAGATCTGGCAAAAGTTTTACCCAAAAGACAGTCTAGAATTTCAGCGGATTTTCTGTATAACTTGAATTATTCAGAAAATAATTCAGCTGGGCACAGTGGCTCAAGCCTGCAATCCCAGCACTTTGGGAGGCTGAGGATGACTTGAGGTCAGGAGTTCAAGACAAGACTGGTCAACATGGTGAAACCCAATCTCTACTAAAAATACAAAAATTAGCTGCGCATGGTTGCAAGCACCTACAATCCAAGCTACTCAGGAGGCTGAGGCAGGAGAATGGCTTAAACCCAGGAAGCAGAAGTTGCAGTGAGCAGAGATCATGCCACTGCACTCTAGCCTAGACAACAGAGCAAGACTCCATCTAAAAAGAAAAAAAATAAATAAAAAAGAAAATAATGCACCCCACCTGGATCTTTACAGGAAGAAAGGAGTTCACATTGGAACTATAGAATTGAACACTGCAATAATGTAACTTAAGAAGCATACAAATGGGTGTAATAAGAGATTAGACATAGGGAGGAGGTTATCTAACTGAAGGACAGGTCAGTAGACTATATAGTGTGGAGAATAAAGGTTGGAGAAAATAAAAGGAGGACAATGCAGAAGTAAAGCATAAGTAATATATAGCACATGGTAAAAAAAAAAAAAATGACGCCATACTTGTAATTAGGGTCTCAAGAGAAAAAGGAGAGAAGGGGACACAATATTAGAAGAGATATAAACAAGAATTTTTAGAAACTAACAAAATACACCAACTGATTTAAGAAGCACTACAGATCTCAAGCAGGATACAGATGTAGATATAGATACATCTCTACAATGCTTAGTTTCATTAAACATCTGAAAATCAAAGATGCAAAAAAAATTTAAAGAAGCAAGAGAACAAGTAAGTGCATTTCCTTCAAAGAAGCAGCGGTAAGATTGGCAGCTGACTTCTCGGGAGAAACAATGGATGACCACAGAGTCAAGGGCTAGACAATGCTGGAGAGGCTAAGCCCCTAAGTGGAGAAGCCCTGTTGATTGCCTCAGGCTCAGCTGAGACCCAAAGAGCCACACCCCAGGAGTAAGAACCCTGTATTAGGACAGCTCTGGAAATTAAAAAACAACAACAACAACAACAACAAAAGAAATCAGTCTATATACTATCTGCCTAATAAAGGGAAACAACCTTCTTAAGCGAAAAGCAGCATTATCCTGGATCTCTACTGATTTTATTTCACAATGTCTCACATCAATCACACATTCATAGCATTTGATTACAAAGACTAAAAACCAGGTATAAAAACATGACAGTGGCAACAGACCCACAGGTGATACAGATATCAGAGTTCTCAGATGGGCTCTTTAATGTAAACAAAACTATTATGTTCAATAAAATAGAGGAAAGGATGGAGAATTTCACCAGAAACTTGGGGTCTAAAATTGATTAAATAACGAAATAGTCAAATGGAAATTCTAGCACTGAAAACTACTATAATTAATTAAAACTCAATAAATGGGCATATATATAGATTGTGTGTGTGTATATATATATAGATTATGTAATCTATATCTATAATATAGTTATATCTAGATTATATACATATATAGATTATATATAGTATATATGTATAGATGGATATGGGTTATATATATAATGAGTATATATAATTTATATATATATTAGAAAAGTATATTTTCTACTTTTACTAGAAAATATACGAACTAAAGCACAAAAAGACAAAGGGATTGGGGGAAATGAGGAGATGTTGGTCAAAGGGTAAATAATTTCATTTATGCAGGGTGAATAAATTCTGCAGATCTGATGTACAGCATGGTGGCAATAGTTAATAATCCTCTATTGAATACATGAAATTTTTAAAAGAATAGATCTTATTCTTACTAGAAAAAAAATAACTATGTGAAGTGATGGATATGTTAATCAGCTTGATTGTGGTCATCACTTCACAATGTATATGTATAACAATCATCACCTTGCATACTATAAATATATATAATTTTATTTGTCAATTTTACCTCATTAAAGTTGGGGGGAGAAAGAAATTGAAAAGACATAAATGACCATATGATACATATAGGATGTGATCCAAATCTCTAACATAAGTATAATCAAAGCTCCAGAAAGAAAATATATCCAAATACAAACCTTTTTTTTGGAAGAGACTCTGTTTTGCTGAAGGCATAAATACTGTTGTAGAGAGTGATTCCCCTTTGACAACCTAAAAAAGAAAGGTGACAGAAGCTTAAGACGACAGCCAAGGAGTCTCCATATCATCAGGGAAATGACGGCTCCCTCTTTGAAGAGAACTGGATGAAAAATAGATGAAAAACAGCCACCCACAAGCAGACTGGATGATACACAGCAGTGTGAGCTATGCCACATGCATACCCAGGCATGACAAGTATCACTCCTGGTAATGAAAGAAAACAGCTTGGAAATGTCTCTCACAGACAAAGTCCATACTGGGAAGGAGCCAGTGAGTAGTAGTAAGGACTCATTGGAGATTCAAAAACCCTCTGAGATATAAGACAACCAGGTATGTCTGTGCAGTCTGGAAACTTTGCACAGTATAAACTAGCTCCTGAAAACATCCACTGAAGGTTTATGCTGAAGCCAGACATAGTGCAGTTCTGAGGATAGTGAAGATCAAAACAATGCAGGGAGAGAGCTCACGCTAGAAATGACATATCAATTCCCTGTACACCCCATATTATTTGGGGTACATAGAAAGGATTCCAAGACCATCCTAGGCCAGTCAGAAGTCTCATCATGTAAAGATATAATTTTAGATGTGTTCATAATTTTCAGTTATAAGCCATGCATATTTGTAACACTGTCATTGCACCAAGACTTAAATTGAACAAAATCTCATGGTGTAAAAACCTTTTGAAGAAATATTTCATTTTTTAATGAATGAGTTTGAGGTCAGCAATCTCAGAATGAATAGAAAATCTTGATCTATCCCTTCAATTTGTATGATCCAGAAAAGGAACCTAATCTTTAATATTTTAGAGAGAGTAAAAGGTCAGGCTTTACTAAAACTTGTGAGAACTTGCAGGATAATAAGGGGGCTGATGGTATTTTAACTTAGGAAAACCAAACACAAGAGGAGAAACTGCAACAACACAGAAGTCTATGATTAAGGAAACTAAAATCAGAGGGGAATCATCATCTGGACTCACAGGGTCGTCAGAACATACCTAATCAAGGATGATTAACTACACCTCACCTTTCTCTCTATTGTAAACTTCCATCTGAGACTCTAAGGAGATTTGGAAATAATCTCTTGACTCACAGACGGCTAACCTAACACCACCTAAAGATAATGCAGTCCCCCACTTGAATATAATTAAGCCTACCTACTCACCTGCTTCTCTCTTATATATGAAAAATCCTACAAACTTTTAAAGAATTCTGGCTGGGAAGTTCACCTTCTCTAAGTTTGCTTCATAAAACACTGTAATCATTCTCAGAGATTCAGGGCTCTCCGACCATTTCTATTAATAGTTTTACAATTTAAAAACATGGTTTTCATCACAGCTAGACGTTTTAGGGCCATTTGCAATTGAGAGCTGAGGCCAACATGCTTTCCTGTCCATGTTATAGGATTTAATACACAAACGACAATGGCTAGGCTTTATGGCTGTAGAAGTTTTACTTGCAATCTCTGCAGCAATTGGTCCCGAATGCTCAGGACTTGCTCGGTGACTGTTACCTTCCCTATTTTTTGCTCCTGCTTCCTACTCCAGACCAACCAGAGAAAGCCAAATATGGCTCTAAAACTAATTACATAAGATGCCATGTTTCTAAGTGAATCAACTCTCAGCTTTTCAGGCTAACAGCCTCCAATCAGAACATTCCTGAAGCCATCTCTTCTTTTACCATAAATCTTTCCCACTCCATTGCCTGCCCTTGCTTCTGAGACAGGTGGAAGTGATGATGGTTGACTTCCTTGCTGTACCAAGCCTTGAATAAGTAACCTCTGTTTGTTCTCATTTAGGTGTTTGTTTATTTCTGCAATGTACTAAACAATTCTAGGAAAAGGCATCTTATCCTATTCTGTGTTAAACAATACTTAGATGAGGCAAAAATAACTTATCTTCCAGAAGCAAGTATTTTCTGAGAAAAATAGCTAAGGCTCAGAACCAACTCAGATCTCTTACTAATTGAAACAAATACCTCACTCATTAATAGTCACTTTAAGAATTCCATCCTACAGTGTCCACCTATCCAAAGCTATCATAGCTTCTCCAATACCAAATAGTTGCCCTCCTTAAGTTATTCAACCCCGTCCGCAGCCCCATAAATATACACCCAGCTTTTCTCTGCTGGGATACTTTCAAGACTATAAACATGGTATTCTCCCTTCCTTCAGTAACTCTAATAAATTTGTTTTGCTTATTCAACACATTGCATGGTAGTCTTTTGGGGACATTGAGAGCTGATAATCTTGCAGATTTTGCCAGGATTAATCAAGACCCCATTGCTACTGTGGCTCAATAAACACAACTCAGAACTGCAGAGCTCTTCTAAGGGCCCCTGAACTGCACACTCATAGGTCTGAGCTGTGATCTCTTTTTGTCAAGCTCCCAAACACCAAGTTTACTTTGTTGCCTAGGGGTGAGTAACCCTCTTTTGGAATCCTTAGATTACCTGATCAAAATTTTTTAGAAATATATATAATGGATTATATATATATAGTAGTAAATATATATATGTATTTTTATATATAAATTATATATATTTGTAATTGCTATATCTTCCTGATAGATTTTATTCATTTTTCATTATAAAATGTTCCTTTTTTATCTCTAGTAACACATTTTGTCTTAAAATTCATTTCATCTCACATTAGTATAGCCATTAAAGCTTTCCTATCATTGCTGTTTGCATGATACATCTTTTCTTATCCTTTATTGTTAGCCTATTTGTATCTTTGAATTAAATTGTCTCCTGTGCACAGCATATAATTCAGTCTTGTCTTTATAGTCAGTGTGACAGTCTCTGTCTTTTGATTGGATTGCTTTATCCACTTACATTTAATGTTATATGAGTGTAATTGGATTTATATCCAATTAACTTTTTTTGATATGTCTCAAGTCTTTTCTTTTCTTTCTTTTTTTTGAGATGGAGTCTCATTCTGTCACCCAGCTGAAGTGCAATGGTGTGATCTCAGCTCCCTGCAACCTCCGACTCCCTGGTTCAAGTGATTCTTTTGCCTCAGCTTCCTGAGTAGCTGGGATTACAGGCACATGCCACCACACCCAACTAGTTTTTTTTTTCAATAGAGATGGGGTTTCATCATGTTGGCCAGGATGGTCTTAATCTCCTGACCTCATGATCCACTGGCCTCAGCCTCCCAAAGTGCTGGGATTACAGGCGTGAGCCACTATGCCTGACCTCTTTTTGTTTCTATATACTTCTTTCATGTATTATTTTATGTTAAATGAATATAATCTAGTGTAACATTGTAATTTCTTCAATAATTAACTATATTGTTTGAATTATTTTCTTAGCGGTTACTTACTGTAGGGTTTACCATGTACATCTTAACTGGGCAGAATCTACTTCAAATTTATACTAACTTAATTCCAATGAAATATAGAAATATTACTGCTATATAGCTCTATTTCTTTCTTCCCTTTTCTGTGCTACTATTGTTGAACCTAACATTATATTATACCTAATATGTATTAATATATACTTTATATATTATCCATAGTTACTACTTTATATTAGATATTTATTTGGGGGAGATACTTTATATCTCAAAAATAAATATGTACTATTTATTGGGATATGTTATTATATGCCAAAAATAAATATATAATGCACAAATGTATATATTATATAATATATATTTCTCAACAACAAATATATATAAATACATTTATAGAATATACAATATATATTAACATACATATATAGGTATATATCCTAACAATTCATTGTTATAAATATAATTTCATATAATTTTGTGTATATTAAAGAAGCTGAGAGAAGAAACAGCAGAAAATATGTAAACAGCTTGTTCTATAATTTTGTTTACAATTTCTGGTACTCTTCATCTGTCCTTGTGGTTTAGAATTACCATCTGGTGTCATTTTTTTACTCTAATATAGCTTTGCTCTTACCCACTACCCACTTCTTTGCTACTACTATTGGCAAATTTATTACATTTCTATACATTATAGGCTCAACAATACAATTACATGCATTCGTATTATATAATTGCTTTTTAAATCCAGTTAAGAGGAGGAAAGAGACATGTATTTATAGTGTTATTTACAATTACGTAACTGCTTTTATCATTGGGGTGTGTGTGTGTGTGTGTGTGTGTGTGTGTGTGTGTGTGTGTGTGTGTGTGTGTGTGTGTGTGAATTACTGCCTGTGGTCACTTGCTTTTAACCTGAAAAACTTCAGTTTTATTTCTTCTAAAGTAGGTCTACTAACAACAAATTATCTCTGTTTTTTTAAAAATCTGGAAATGTTTATTTTACCTTCACTACTGAAAGATAGTTTTGCTAACTATAAGATTCTTGGTTGACAGATTTTTTTCTTTTACCACTTTAAATTTGTCATTCCATTGTTTTCTGGCCTCCATTGTTTCTAAAAGAGTTAGAATGTTAATCTTACTGGAGTTCCCTTGTAAGTGACAGGTCATTCTTCTTTTGTTGTTTTCAAGATTCTCTTTTTTTTAATTTAGCTTTGGACATTTTGACTCTTATACATCAAGGTGTAGATCTTTTTTAGTTTTTCCTGCTTGGAGTTTGTTGAGTTTCTTGAATGTACAAATTCATGTTTTTCATCAAATTGGGAAAATAGTTTGCCATTATTTCTCTGAATAAATTTTTATTCCACTCTCTCTCTCCCCTTCTTCTGGTATTTTCATTATGAATATGTTGGTGTACTTATGATAGCCTACATTTCTCTGAGGCTCTGTTTGTATTTTACTGTTTTTCTCCTCTTGTCCTTCAGATTATATCATTGCTAGTAGTCCATCTTCAACTTTGGTAATTCTTTCTTTGGCCATTTGAAAGAGATTGTTGAGCCCATTTGTGAATTTTTCATTTCAATTATTGTACATTTCAACTACTGAATTTTTATTTGGTTTTCTTTTATAATTTCTAGTTATTGATATTCTCTATTTGATCAAGCATTGTCATTATACATTATCTCATCAGTTCTTTAAATATATTTGTAATGGCTGATTTTAAATCTTTGTGAAATCTGACATCTTGTCCCTTTCACAGGCAGTTTCTGTTACCTGTTTTTTTTTTTTCATGTGTATGGGATATACATTTCTTTTTCTCTACATGTATCATAGTTTTGTGGATTTTTTAAATTAAAAATGAGCATTTAAATAATATATTGCATCAACTCAGGATTCTTATTCCTTTCTTCCTCTCCAGTGCTTGTTATTGTTGTTTGATCTTATTTATTTGGTAAGCAACTGGCTTAAATCATATAAAATTACAGCAAGGACAAATTGGCCACTGTATTCAATCAAGATTGGTGATCGTTTGTAGTGTATCTCACTTATCACCACCATTAACTGATGAAGCTATGAAAAACAGGACAAGAATAAGAGTCCAAGAATCAGGGTATCTGAGTATGTTTAAATGTCTTTCATACAGCCATTTTCCACAGTGGGTCTTAACTATTTTCTAGTGATTATTTACTTATTAGTGGAATGAACTGATGCTTTTCCTTGCCAAAGAGCTATACCTCTGAGAGTAGCAGAAGTATTGCTTAATTCTTTGTTTTCAATCTGGGAAATTCCAAACTAGCAATAATGAAAATCCTTCAAAATGCATGCCCCTTTCACTGGAAAGGTTTTGCAAAGCCTTACCACTTACTCAGAAATTTCACTGCCCATACTACTCTCTAATCTTAGGAAAATATTGAAAGAACTAATAGTGTTCTTCAGCTAAAATTAGCATAGTTTTCAGCAACCCTTGGATTTTATCACCTAAGATATTATGTTGGTTTTAATAACAATGCAATCAATTTCTTCTGGGATTCACTAACTCTTCCACTATAAGTTAGTAGCATGTCACCCATGGCTGTAGTAATTGTATCTCTGATTCTAGATTGTGCCCTCTGGTAAGTGCAGTTGGGAAAATACTGCAAGGGACTAATACAACAGATACAGCCTGAGCATCCATTGGCATGAGCACCCTTTGCTCAACATCCTCCTAAGCAGCCTTGCATAACCTATAACCTGGAAAAATAATTTTCTATGTATATATTTTTTGTTGTTGCATTTTAGGTTTTGGGGTACATGTGAAGAACATGCAAGATTGTTGCATAGGTACATACATGGCAATGTGGTTTGCTGCCTTCCTCCCCATCACCTATAACTGGCATTTCTCCCCATATCCCTCCCCAACTCCCCATCCCCCACTGCCCCTCCCCTAGTTCCCTCCCACAGACCCCGGTGTGTGATGCTCCCCTCTCTATGTCCATGTGTTCTCATTGTTCAACACCCACCTATGAGTGAGAACATGCGGTGTTTGATTTTCTGTTCTTGTGTCAGTTTGCTGAGAATGATGGTTTCCATTTTCATCCATGTCCCTATAAAGGACACGAACTCATCGTTTTTTATGGCTGCATAGTATTCCATGGTGTATATGTGAAGAGACTTCTGAGAAAGATGGCCCCCAAAACGTGACAGGCATGATCTTATCATATACTGTTAAGTTGCACAGTAGGAAAACCTCACGAGTTCTGTCCTTAGATACACACTCCCCCCTGCTACCCTAACCACCACCCTAAATACATAAAGGCATTTTTTAAATCATTGAAAATTTGTCCAAGATGGAGACTTGAAGCTAAAAATTGGTATTCTCCAAAAGTGAACAATTATTGGAAGAAAGCAGTTCTCATGAAAGGCTTTCAGAGCAAGCAGACATCTGCATGTGTAGAGAAATTCAACCCACAGAGCATTATATAGATAACTGGAGTCACAGATTCTCATGCTTTAATTTGCATGCTTTGTTTTCTATATTCTTAGGTAACTTCTTCTCTCTCTACTTGCTGTAGGGTTCTGGGTTATTAAGAAACATTTTTCTCTATTAGTTATGGTACTCATACTGTCCTTATGATCAATATATAATTTTTTGTTCTTGGATACTTCTTGGCATGAGTCCAATACCAAAATGTAATTTATTATTAATGACTTGGCAAAATATATAAACAATGGACCATTTTTTGCATTCATTTTCCTTTGTGTGTCACTTTGCTTTCTTTGATAACACATTCTTTTAATAAGTTGGCTGGATTCCTTGGTAATTAGACTCTAGTAGCAAGCATTTTTTAGGTTCAAAGCCACTCAACAGGACAGCCAGCCAGAAATCAAAAATCCTCTATCAAATTGTATACAGAAAGGGGGTTTTCTATCTCCACAGAAACAGTATTCAAGTGCCCTTCATAGGAGATGCCTTTTGTAACAGAAGTCTATGGTAAGAAAGTTTCTAAAAGAGTTAGAAAAACTGTTGCTGTATATTTGAAAGTTGTCTCATTTTTACAGACATTCTAAGAAAGAAGAGCTACTTAGGCTCAATGCTAAGCTCTCTTGCTTTAAATCTACCTGATAATCTCTATTCTAAAGCGACCATCACTTGGCACAGAACCACATTTGATGAGTGGGATCAAAACTTTACTGTATTATACCATGGCAACATATCGTCAGACCGGCTTGGGCTAAAGTTTAATTAGAATGTACCTAATAACTGATTTTGGATTTTTGATGCAATAGTCTATTGCCTATGACCTGAAAATTGGGCAGCAATCTGTTTTCTCTGTACATTACCTGTCTTCAAATAGTCCTCACTTGAGAGGGATTCTATGAAAGGGGACAGGTGGTGGTTTAGAACAGAGCTGAGTACATAAGGTACACCCTTCTCAAGATGGAGCATGTGCTGCCTTCTGGGAAGAATATTGTACTCAAATACCTACAGATCTCTCAGGATACAAAATCAATGTGTACAAATCACAAGCATTCCTATACACCAATAATAGACAAACAGAGGGCCAAATCATGAGTGAACTCCCATTTGTAATTGCTACAAAGACAATAAAACACCTAAGAATACATCTTACAGAGAATGTGAAGGAAGAAGGTCTCTTCAATAATACCTCTTCACCATGGAATATTATGCAGCCATCAAAAGAAATCTTTAATATGATAACCAGTGACTGGATATTTGTGGTTAAAAGAAGCCATGACAAAGCTGGTAAAAGATGCAGTTTCCTCAGTCACTTAATGGATTTGTAACAACTGATAGAAACTGGCTAATCATCATTCTGATTAATCATTTTTGGCAGATTTGGAAAGGAGGATAGTCCAAAAGTAAATGGCCGAGTCACCGTCCCTTTGGGGTTCTTCTAGCAAGGCCAAGGAGAAGGAGGAAAAGAAAGGCTCAAACATCTTATTCGCCATTTGTCATAGTGGGAAATACTATGAGGGAAAAGAAAGGCTCGAACATCTTATTCGCGTCTAGTGTCAAATACCCACAACCTTCATTTGTTCCCTCTACAGTTTAGGAGAAACTGAAACATAATATAAAATTAATTTGGTACATGCAATGTGAAGCAAAAATAGTTATTTTACTTTGAGTGGGTAAAATGTCAAATAATAGTACACAGTAATTAGAGTGTGGGAAAAGAAGTGACTGAATACTCTAAGATATTTCTTGGATAGGCTGGGTGTGGTGGCTCATGCCTGTAATCCCAGCACTTTGGGAGACTGTAGTCCCAGCAATTTGGGAGGCCAAGGCGGGCAGATCACCTGAGGTCAGGAGTTCAAGACTAGCCTGGCCAAGACAGTGAAACCCTGTCTCTACTAAAAATGCAAAAATTAGCTGGATTTGGTGGCATGCACCTGTAGTCCTAGCTACTTGGGAGGCTGAGGCAGGAGAATCACTTGAACCAGGGAAGTGGAGGTTGCAGTGAGCTGGGATCGTGCCACTCCCCTCCATCCCCTCCAGAGACAGGGCGAGACTTCATCACAAAAAAATAAAAAAAATGAAAATTTCTTGGATATTTTATTTCCCTAAGAAACTCATCAGCAATTCAATAAACATTTACTGAGTGCCAACTACCTCAAGGGATTATAGTTATCTACTATGGAAGCTGTAAAGCCCATGTACCCTCAGGGAACTATACTGTTGAAATAGCCTAATTGGGACTTTGTTAGTCTTATTATATTGTCAAGCAAATTATTAAAAGTAGGAAATATGTATTCATGAGGAAGTGGACTAGCACTTTGTCTTTGACATTGCAAATCCTTTTCTAGAAACAAGAATTAACTAAATATGTTTAAATAATCATTAAATATCCAATTACTTCATATATAAACACAAAGATAAACCAAAGTTCAGGCTAGGCTTGGTGGCTCATGCCTGTAATCCCAGCACTTCGGGAGGCTGAGGTGGGTGGGTCACCTGAGGTCAGGAGTTCAAGACCAACTGAAAATACAAAAATTAGACAGGTGTGGTGGTGGTGGGGTGGGGGGGTTGCCTGTGGTCCCAGCTACTTGGGAGGCTGAGGCAGGAGAATCTCTTGAACTTGAGAGGCAGAGGTTGCAGTGAGCCAGGCATTCCACCCTGGGCAACAAGAGCAAAACTCCATCTCAAAATAAATAAATTAATTAAAATTAAAAAAAAAATCCAGTATCTTGGCTGCCAATTAGAGAATGGTTGTTAAATTTTGTCCTGGTTCTTGACTGATTGTGCCCTCAGAATACAGAAAAATGTTAATGAGTGTGGAGCTTTTCTTTCTAAGAGCTGTGTTCCTAGCTCAGTAAACCTAGTATGATTAGAGGA
>CAUYQU010032490.1:0-37820 GCA_963574635.1 Cheracebus regulus
GTGGCTCCTCTGCCGGGAATCTCCCGGTCTGTGGGCAACAAAAATTCGTCGGAAAGTGCGGCGTCCACTCGTTCTCTGCGCTTTCACTGGGAGCTACATTCCTGAGCTGTTGCTAATCGGCCATCTTGGATCTCTCTCGCACCTTGGCTTCTCAAATGCTGGGATTAACAGGCATGAGCCATCTTTCCTGGCCTAAAATTTTAAATTATTTATTCATTTATTTTTCATTGCACCATGGAAATGATATAAACTTTAAAAAATTTTAAACTTTATTTTGTAATAACACAGCTTAAAACACACACTGTACAGCTATAAAAAAATATTTTATTTATATCCTTATTCTACTAGCTTTTTGCTATTTTTTAATTTTTTAAAACTTTTTTGTTGTTGTTAAAAACTAAGACACAAACACACATATTGGCCTAGGCTTACCCAGGATCAGGATTAACAATATCACTGTTTTGCACCTCTACATCTTATCTCACTGGAAGATGTCCGGGGCAATATGGAACGGTCATTTCCTATGATAACATTGTCTTCTTCTGGAATACTTCTTTTAAGGCTATTTGACAGCTAGCTTTTTTTTCTTTCAAGTAGAAGTATACTATAAAATAATGATAATAGTAAATACGTAAGCCAACCACACAGTTGGTTATCATTGTCAAGTATTATGTACTGCACATAACTGTACGTGCTACACTCTTATAGACTGGCAGTGCAGTAGATTTATATACACCAGCATCTCCAAAAGTTAGATAAGTAGATAACACATTGCTGTACGACATCATCGTGGTGACATTATTACATCATTAGGTGATAGGAGTTTTTCAACTCTGTTATAATCTTATGAGAGGTGTTGTATAGGTAGTTAGTTGTCCACCAAAATGTGTTATAATAGTAATATACCATTTGGATATTCTAGCAACATCAAAAGCACTACATAGAATCGTATATTGAGGCTGGGAACGGTGGCTCATGCCTATAATCCCAGCACTTTGGGAGGCCAAGTGTCTCTACTAAAAATACAAAAATTAGTTGGGCTTGGTGGCATGCACCTGTAATCCCAGCTACTCGGGAGGCTGAGGCAGGATAATCGCTTGAACCCAGGAGGCAGAGGTTGCAGTGAGCTGAGATCGTACCACTGCACTCCAGCCTGCCCAACAGAGCTAGACACTGTCTTAAAAAAAAAAGAAAAAGAATAATATGGTGAAATCACCAATGTAGGGACTTTTTTTGCTTCCAACACTTATTTCTTGCAATACTTTTAAAGATTAGCATAATATATTCGTATAAATATCTCAATGTTTATTTGCAAGAATGACTCACTGACAAGTCCAGAAACACACACTTATCACACTGTAAAAGATAAAAGCAAGATTGACTGATTAGATCTCAACTGCTCTCTTCTATGCACTCCTCTCCTGCTTTCTAGAAATGTTTATGTAAACCTTTGATGTCAGCTGTTTCCTGTGTTTCTTTTGACTTGGTGTCAATGTATTCCTTTAAGCCAGTAACATCATTATGTTGATTGTTAAAATTTAATATTCTCCTTTACATTGTTTTAACATCTTGTCAGAAGTCAATTGACCATATATGTGTGGATCTATTTCTGGATTCTGTTTTGTTCCATTGTCTATATGTAGTCTATACGTCTGTCTTCATCAGTACCAAGTTGTCTGGCTTATATTGCTTTATCGCTATAGGTAGGATAAATCCTCCAGTTTTATCTTTCTTTTTAAAAATGGCTTTGGTTATTCTGGATTCTTTGCATTTGCTTCCATAGGAATTTTAGAATCAGGTTGAAATTTCTTCAGACGTTTTGCTGAAATTTTCATTGAGATTGGGTTGAATCTATAAATGAACTTGGTGAAAACTGACATCTTAACAATATCAAGTCTTGTAATTTATGAACATAGTTGATGTTTTCATTAATTTAGGTCTTTCAATAAAAAGGGGGAATCAGCATGTATAAACACATCACATATGCCTCTTATAGTAATGAGTGCTTTACATGCAACATATTAATTAAAAATCACCATTCCTTTATTAGCTAGTTTGTACATAAAAGTAAACGGGGTTAAGAGAAGGTAAGTGACTCCCTAAAGTTAAGTGACTCGGGCAGCCCTTCTTGAGGTGGACTGTTCCCCTGTAAATAACTCCCTAGTTATCCAATAAGTGGCACAGAAGGGAATTTGGGCCCTTATTTGTCTGACTTCCAAAACCTGGCTTTTTCTATTGACCGGTCTTCATAACTCAGCTAAAACAAGGGTTAAGCAAGGGCTATCATTTATGACTGTGAACCTCTCCAAAGTTCAGATTGTTCCTGAACAATCAAGCATTTCAAACTCTTACTATCAAGTAAAGAGACAGCATTACATTGTGTGTAGGATTATGGGGATTAAAGATTACCTTATATTTTCCAAATTGCACTTGAGAATTGACTGTGCCAATTATATCCTTTTTGGGTATCCACCTTGCTCACAGTATGTGGAATCCAGGTTAATGAATAGCATAAAATTATTGTATCCTGTTGCAAAAAATATATTTCCATTTATAAGTAATCATGCAAACTGGCTTAGGATTTTAAAACAGGTTTTATAAAAGGTTTGACAGGTATTGACCTCATTTCAGGAATACCCTAGTAGGGAAATTCAATGACCTTTACCAACTTACCCGTGGCCAAAAAAAAAAAAAAAAATAAGTAAAAATTAAAAGTCAGAACAAATCCAAAGTAATTATAATTAAAATTAACCAAAGTTCCTGATCCATTCCTGATAAGGGGTATTAAGGTTTAATATTTAAAGAGAATTTATGAAGAAGATTATAGTTCAAAGTCTACTTCAGGTATTTCTATTTACATTTCTTGGAAAAGCTTCCCAAGGCTCTTTCTGCCCCAGCCCCCAATCTTCAGAAAAATCTCGTGGACTATCCACTCATTTCACAGCACTTGTTTGAAACTAGAAGACCCAGGTTCAGGCTTGAAACGCTAAGACATTAAAGATTTCACCTTGTTTGCAAAAACCAGAATGGGAGGCTGCAGCCGGGCTTCACACTCACCGGCGCTAGGCTCTGGACATCCGGACCTGCGGAGCCGGGCAACCACCTGAGGGGCCTTGGCCAGGAGGGGTGGCCCTCGCGCGCCAGCGGCAGCTCCAGAGCAAAGCCAGCAAGCCCCAGCAGGGCAGTGCGGATTGCTCACGGAGAAAATGAGGAGCGTGATGGGGTGAGGATGGCAGAGAACGGGCTCAACGCCGGCTTCCTTCCGACGGGCTCCTGCGCCCAACCTGTGCTCCGGAAAGGCGGCCCCCAATAGGGCGCGGCGGGAACCAGAGCCAGGAGGAGGGTCACGAGTTAAAGCGGCGGGGGCGGAGGATGCGCGGGCGGCAGTCGGGGCGCTAGTCCTCGCGTCTGACCCTGGGCGGAGCAGGGCTCGAGGTTGCTGGAGCCGCGCGCTGACTCGCCCTGCGCCCTCGCCGCGGTCACCGGAGCTGCTGCCGCTCCCTGCTGTCCACCAGGTGAGCCCGCCGGGCGCCGCCCCGGGGCGTCGGGTGTCGCGGGAACAACGCCGGCAGCGCGCAGCGAGGGCCCGGGAGGCCGCGAGCCGTCGGGGACGCGGCGGGAGGCTCGGGCTGGGCCATCGGCGCCATGGAGGGCGAGCGGGCGGGAGCTGGGAGCGAAATGCAGCTGTTCCTCGCAGCCCCCGCGCCGCGCGCATTAGGTCAGTGGAGGCGCGCCCCTGCGGGGCCCGCGCGGGGCTGGGCGGGTGGGGGGCTCTGCTCCTTGGTCACCCTCCAGGCCCCTGCCCACTGGGGAGCCTGCGGCCCTGGCTCCGAGGGGTGGAAGCCACCCCGGCCCGGAGCTCCTGCGCTTTAAGGCTTGGATGCTGGCGGGGTCTCGAGATGGTCCTAACGCGGCTCGGGCGGCCCCTCTCAAGGCGGACTGTCCCCCTGTTAGAGGTGGGGGCGGCTGGAAGTGGGGGCTCAGGCCCGGGTCCCTGCGCTGGATGAAAGTAGCCACCAGCTGGGCTGCGGCCGTCTGAGCTCAAGGGCAGTGCCCGGGGATGCCAGCGATCGCTTTGGGACATCGCTGCAACCCTCCGGCTCTTCCGCGGAGTACCCGACAAAAGTCTCAACACTCAAAAAAAAAAAAAAAAAAAAAAAAGAAAGAAAGAAAGAAAGAAGGGAAGAAAAGAATGGAAGGAAAGACCGGAGAGACCAGTTTTGTGTCTGGTGAAGTGTGAAAGCGCTTCTGAAAAAACGAGGTTGCATAGCTTTCTCGCCAACTGGGAGGCCTTTACTATATGTATACACACTCCCTGGCTTTCTCTAATTTTCTACAGCTCACTTCAATCAAGCCTCTGCCCGCCAGGAATAGGTAACCGGTGTGTGTCCGTTGTCTCCTTCTAAGAGCATACCTGCTACCTCGGTAGCCTCTCAGGATGGCCCCTTCGTCGGGTCGCCTCTCCTGGTGGGGCCGTTCACCCACCCCTGCCTCCCGCGCCGGCGCTCTGGGTGAATGTGAAGGGTGGCTGTGAATACCTCCTTCAGCTGTTGGGGGTCCTGACAGTTTGCAGTTTTTAAAGTACACCCTCGGAAGGGCTTTTCAGACTGGGTAAAGCTAATGTTTACAAAGTCAGCTACCGGTCCTGGTGAATGAAATGTCTTGCTTCCAGGACAACTTGTGATGTGCTGAATAGATTAACGCTGATTGGCTTATTTTCTCTTTGTTCGTGTGGGTTACTGTTACATAGTGTGTGGCTAGTGTGTTTAAAGTTTAATTTTCCCTGTATCAAAGTGGAAAGGGCTTAATGTCAATATATAACTCACCAACATGCTTGATTTTTTTTTAATGCTATCACAGCTGAACATGCTTATTAACAGCTTCATCATTACGTTGATGTTCATATGCAAGCTTCGGTCAACATGAAATCATCTGCGTTTTAAGTTCCATAGATAAAGTCTCCTTAAATGCTGTTTAAAATATCCTGCCTTTTTGAAGGAAAAAACCTGCTGAATGAAAATCCGAATGTATCACTTTTTCTTTCCTTTATGACTTTAAGAATTACTGCATTTATGCTTTGACAGGCATTTTAACACACACATATATGAGCCAACTTTAATGAATTAAAATTATTTCACTTTGAAGGTACTGTGTATGCTCTACAGTAAATATGTTTTATGTTTCATTCACCAGTATCCTTATTCACCTTTTCATTAATCAAGAGTTTAAAAATCTTCCCCATGGCTGTTTTTATACCCAGTATCTATTGTTCGGAGACGATGGGTTTGCTAAGAATGTTTGAATTGGAATCAAAAGTGGGATTCTAGACTTGGAAAGCAGCATAATATCTAAATAGTGACTTGTCAGATATTGTATGAATGTAGGTTACAGTTTTCCTCCTTCATTGCCAAGTACAAGTTATTAAAATGTCAAATAAAGCCTGCCTTTCTATTCTGTATGGAAGGACCCTATTCACCAATGGTGGTTTACAGTATTTTATTTTAAACAGATTTCCATAGTATAACATCAATCTTAATCTGAGGGAAAACCCAAGCTCCATCCCAGACTCTGAAGTGACTTTCCGTCACTTTGAAAAAGCTGGTTCTGAAGACAATAAAACCAGCCGAACTCTTTTCAAGCGCACCCTTTCCCCAAAATAGGTATGAAGTACTTTGAAAATATGCTATAAATATAAGGGCTTCAATAAAAAGTTGTTACAAGTGATGCCACAGATTGGGAATTGGGCTTAAATTGAGTGCCTACTTTCCCCAGTGTGAAACAATTGTGTTTCCCGAGGCTCATGCTGCCCCTTAAGGACCTTATTGGCTTTCTAGGAATCTGCTCTGTCTGCTGTGGGTGTTACGTAGGTGAGTCTGCTTAGTGCTAGACTCTATGCAAAGGCTGTGTTTGCTGTTTCATTTAATGCTCACTACAGTTAGGTATTTAATTCTGGCTACAATCATAGAAGGGTAGGTGTTGTTATTCCCATTTTGCTGGAGAGGAAACTGAGGCTCAGAAGGGCTAAATGATTTCTCTGAGATTGCAGAAATGTCAAGTCATAGAACCAGAATTAGAAACCAAACTGTGTCTTGGTTCTTTACACTACACCCTGCTATCTTTAACTCAGTGGTTTGAAACATTTTTTGATAATCTGTGAAAGTTTTAGTTACTTTCCAGGAAAAATATCCACAGCCACATATATGAAAGTTTGCATATAACTTCAGGGTCCACTTACCCTCTGAAGTCCTTCTTCAGGCCCTCAGATCTCTGATCCTGCTCTAACTATACTGAGTGAGGCAGAAAATGTATACATCCTATATGTATGTACATATAATCTTTTACTAATGGGAGCAGCCCCTGAATTTGGTAATTATTAACTAGGTGAAAATTCACTTCATAATTAAAACAAATAGAAAAGTAATGTCTAACATCAGAGCTGATTCTGTAAACATCTAAATTGCCGTTTAAAGCAGTGGTGCTTATTTGAAACCAGAACTTTTGTTTGGGCTTCTTCCTGCAACAGCAAAGAATATGGACTTGTGTCTTTACTCACTAAATGGAAATGTTGGTGGTGGTTGTTTTTCCTCCCTAGAGATGGCAAATCCTGAGGTAGTTATAAGTAGCTGCAGCTCTCATGGAGAGGAAAATCGCTGCAATTTTAACCAGCATACATCTCCATCCGAGGAGCTTCTATTAGAAGACCAGATGAGGCGAAAACTCAAATTTTTTTTCATGAATCCCTGTGAGAAGTTCTGGGCTCGAGGTAGAAAACCATGGAAACTTGCCATACAAATTCTAAAAATTGCAATGGTGACTATCCAGGTAAGCATCTCATTTCATGAGTTTGGTGAAAGCCTCTTTTAATAACAAAGAGAACTATGGACAGTGGATTTTTTTTTCTTCTTCTAACTTTTAACTATATGCATAATATAGAGCAATAACAGATAAGAAAACATACAATCTTAGACCCTTCTGTCTTCAACATTTGTGAAAAAGTTTGGCTTCTTTTTTCTTACTTTTTTTTCTTCTCATCTTTCGCTAAGTTATAATTTTAGTCACATAATCTAATTAGTTTTCAGGAAAAGAAAACTAATATTTGGCTTCCAATGAAGAGGTTCAGCTGGTTTCTAAATAAGCCATGGAAACTAGTGTTGTCCAACATTAGGACTTTCTTTTCCTTGGTAGTTAGTTTCCAGAGAATTTCTCTCTTCAGAAACTTCAAGGCTTCCTGCTACAGGCAAATTCTTAGATTTTCACAGCCCTGTGATCATGAGAACCATGCAGTGGAAGAATATGGAGTTAACTAACAGAAGAGGAGTGTCAGGAGCTAGTGAAACACAGGACCTCTTTTTAGTTCAAAGGGAGCTTTTGAATCTCATTTCCTTGGCTGCTTTTAGCATTTTTGTGGGGAAGGAGGGGGAACCATATTTTGTGATTGTTTATATATACTGGCTGTGATTTATTCTTACGAAAATATGTTTTCCTGTTGGTGAGAGTAATTACCTCTTGCTAAAAGCAAAAGGGCAAAATAAAAGCAGATTTTAATGAGAACAGTAGATGTGATAGGTTTATTTTTATTATTACTTACTCTTCTTAAGTTGGTGGGAAATGCTTAAGTACATAAAAAATTGGTATTGAAGGAGAAATTAAAAAATCAGGGTATTACCAATTTTAACTGCTTATTGAGAACAATGCTTATGATTATTAGAGAACCAAGGCAATTTCTACAATAATACGAAGTTGGTAGAACTCTTGCTTGTTTCTAATGCTAGATGTTGTTTCCAGGGAAACAAAAATTTGGTGACTAACCTGTTCCAGTACATTATTTCATGTAATTCTAACATTCCTACTGGCTTATTTTACAGAAGGGGAAACTGATGTTTCTAGAGCTTTTTTAAAATCACATGGCTTGGCCAGTTAGGATGGCTCATGCTTGTAATCCCAGCACTTTGGGAGGCTGAGGCAGGTGAATCACTTGAGCTCAGGAGTTCCAGACCAGCCTGGGCAACATGGTGAAAACCTGTCTCTACAAAAAAATACAGAAATTAGCCAGGTGTGGTGATCACACCATTGAGTTCCAGCATGGGTGAAGGCGGGAGACCCTGTCTCAAAAAAAAAAAAAGTTGCATGGCTAGTCAGTGGCAACATGAAGACTTTGAAGGCAGGCATTCTGTCTGTCATATCACCCTGAAAATGAATATTCAGTTCTCAACCAAATATTTGGCAAGTTGAAATTGAAACTCTTAACTTCTGAGTGATAATACAATGTGGTCACAATAGTGAAAAGTTTATGTGTATTGTTTCTTATAAGGAGGAAAAGCCTGTATCAGTTGAACATGAAGATTAATAATAAGTACCACTTGAGTGTTTGCCATGTACTAGACTAAACATTTTATAGATGTCATAATGTTCAATTCTTTTTTTTAAGATGGAGTCTCGCTCTGTCACCCAAGCTGGAGTTCAGTGGCACCATCTTGGCTCACTGCAACCTCCACCTCCTGGGTTCAAGCGATTCTCCTGCCTCAGCCTCCTGAGTAGCTGGGATTAGAGACACACACCACCAAGCCCAGCTAATTTTTTATTTTTATTAGAGACAGGGTTTTACCATGTTGGCCAGTCTGGTCTTGAACTCCTGACCTCAGGTGATCCACCCGCCTTGGCCTCTCAAAGTACTGGGATTACAGGTGTGAGCCACAATGCCCGGCCCATGTTCAATTCTTAAAACAAGTTGAAGGTAGGTAGTGGTATCCTCATTTCACAGATGAGAACCAGTGAGTGGCTTGGTAAGGAAAAGGACCCTGTCATAGTCAGGAAACTAGAAGAGTAGAACTAATATTCAAAATCAGATTTATTTTCTCTAAGATTTATGTTCTTAATTACTTGTTAATTTTCAGGGACCTCATCTAACCTTCCTATGTTTACTAGGGTGGTCAAAAGAAAACTGGCAATGGTTTAAGATGTTAAGGCTGCTAGTAATAAGCAAGTAAAAGGTGTTTAGGTAAGTTTTTAAAAGGAACTGAAGGGTTCTTAATTGTGACGTTTCCTTAATTTGTATCAGAGCAATCAAACAAATATTAGATAAAGACAACTTTATAATTGAGCAAATGAGGGTGAATTGGTAACAGATTATCTTAGGGAAAATGTGGTGGTTCTTAAGTTGGAGATGTTGTGTTTGCAACAGCAAAAAAAAAAGATAATTACAATGATAGGCAGCCTACTAAAAATTTCTCTTTTCCCAGTACCTAGCTTACTCTCTGAATTATAGCAGTTTTCTCTCAGCCATTGTTATTCCTGTCTGCCACTAAACCTTTGAGGGTGGGGATGAATTGTCTGCTCATTGTATCCTTAGTCCCTAGCTCATTGCTGACACATGAGAAGTACTCATGTATTTGAATAACTGGTAAGAATATCTTTGGGAATTCTTTGGGGTTGTTTGGTCATCAGCTTCAACAGATACAAAATCCCCAGAATATCAAGATATCATCTTATTGAGGACAATTAAAGAGGCTCTTCAGAAATGGGAGTTAGGTGCAGAGATGATTAGGTGATGCTATGTGTGGGGTGCAGACCGTATCTCATATGTTGAAGGGAGAGGGGAAAAGATTTGTCTGCTCTGTTTTTTCTGATCAAACCGTGGATTACTTTGTGTGGCATGACGGGGTGGCTAGAACTTAGATTTAGTCTGTCAGACATGGGTTTCAGTTTTGACTATATTGACACTGGCTAATGATGTGACTTGAAGCAATTATATAACTTCTCTGAGCCTCATCTCTAAAATTGGTGTATTAGGAATATACTATGGGATTAGTACGAGGAAAGTTCCTGGAATAGTGTATGGAACACAGGTGCTCAACATTGTTCCCGCCTTCCATATAAATATACTCTGCCTCACTCTGGGATTTAAGAAAGAGTGTAGTTTCCCAATTTACAGCATGTAGGGTGTGTGTGTGTATGTGAGAGAGGGAGAGAGAGAGAGATAGAAGTTTGGGTGGGAGAGAAGAGAAGACGAAAGAGAGACAGAGTATGATAAGGTTTTAGGTATAACCGAAAGGCTAATAGGTTAACATGACAGCAGTTTGTGTGTGTGAACAACTGAGTTTCATGTAAAACGCTGAGGTCAATCCTGCATGACTATTAAGGACACATTATGTTAATATACTTTAATTTAGACATGAGTTGAGGGGTTTTGGTGATCAGACCTAGGAATATAGTTTGGTCACAGGACTTGGACTTTCTTCGTGTGTTATCCAGCTGCCGCAAAACCTTCTTGATGTCCCAGAGAATTCACTTTAAACTCTTCTCTTTGCTGTTCAAGTCCTTGTACCTTCTGCTCTGCTTTTTCTGCCCACATTTTCCAACCTCTTACCTTTTCTTTCTTTCTTTTAAGCTGGTCTTATTTGGGCTAAGTAACCAGATGGTGGTAGCTTTTAAGGAAGAGAATACTGTGGCATTCAAACACCTTTTCCTAAAAGGATATATGGACCGAATGGATGACACATATGCAGTGTACACACAAAGTGATGTGTATGATCAGATAATCTTCGCAGTGAACCAGGTAAATCAAGTGTGTGCATTATTTACTTGGGAAAAAACAGACTGGAAAAAATGATGGCAATGTACATAACGGAAACTGACATTCAAGTGGAGAAGGGTGAGCATTTCTGCTTGGAAATGACACATACAAAATTATTTTAAAAAATATTGTCAACAAAATTTTATAAAACTAGAAGTTGAGAAAAGCTTTTGTTTAGTAACAGAAAGGCAGAAACTTTAAAGATTTAATTAAAAGAATCAGAGTTAGGGCTTGGCATGGGAATCTGGAAGATTTAAAATTACTAACTATGACCCTGGGTGTAAGTAGTCATTAAGTCTTCAGAGCTGAAAGTACACTTTCAGGGCCCCTTAACAAATAATGAGAATATTAACTTTTCAGAGTGTGTACAGCAACCAAGACCTAAAAATTCACTTGAAAGTGAGTAAGGCCTTTATGTCATACATGACAATGATATTATTGTAACATTGACTAACTGCCAAACAGAAAACAAGCTTGTTTTACATATAGATGAATACCGTATTTTATTGTGAGTTTCTAATGTATATTTTTGCCATAAAAAGTACTTTCTTAGGACCCCAAATGTTTAAATTTGTAGGTATCATTGAAAGTATCTTGGAAGTCAGTATTCCCAAACTGGGTTAGTTTCCAGAACACATTTCAAAATTATTATAATTCTTCAGAAAATTATTATAGTGCAGTCATGGCTATTCATTTTCTAGAGACAATCTACGCACAGTGAGATGGTAAACTGCTGGGATAAAATACATATGTATGGCATGAAGTCTTTCTGTTAGCACTGGGATTGGGAAAATGAGCCAGATATCTAAAGTAATAGAAATAAGTTGCATAAACTGTTAAACAGAATTATGTCCTACAATTTGTAGTTGGAAAGAGCAGAATGATAGAGATACTCTGTTTTTAGAATTTTAAGTATATTAAGTTTCTCTAAAGCTAGTCTGATCTAAACTGGTAGTTTGGTGTTTTTGTTGGGAAGAGGGAGTGGGATCAAGGCAAGAGGTAAACCGTCCATTAAATTCTTTTTTGTTCTGTTTTTTTTTTTTTTTTTGAGAGACAGGGTCTTACTCTGTCACCCAGGCTGGAGTGCAGTGGCACAATTACAGCTCTCTGCAGACTCAACCTTCTGGGCACAAACGATCCTCCCACCTTAGCCTCCCAAGTAGCTGGGGTCATAGGCATGTACCACCATGCCTGGCTAAGTAAAAAGCCAGGAGACGGGGTCTCCCTATGTTGCCCAGGTTACTCAAACTCCTGGTCTCAAGTGAAACTTAATACTTGAGGTGATTGTTACTGAGAGGAACTGACAAATAGGGCAGTGACATCTCCATCCTTAGAAGCATATCCATGACTATTAGTTATCTCAAAGGGTTTAGCCCCAAGATGTCATCCTACTGGATAATCTCCAGGGCTCATTCTGATCCAATACTGTGATTATAACAGCACTGCTTTTTGTTTATTATATATGCTTCTATATTTGAACGCGAGAGACCTACTTATTTTCTTTTTAGGCCATCTCTTGGCTTTCCTCTTATTTCTTCAATCATTTTTGGGTCACCTTTACTGGTTCCTTTTCTTTCATGTGCCTCTTAAATTTGAGCAGTCCTCAGAGCTTGGTCCTTTTCCTGCAGAAACACCCTCCACTACCCAGCCTAAGCCATCGCCATGATGAGGGGACTCCCAAGCGGTTCCCACACTGCCAGACACCTACCTCACAAGCACCTCAGAACTGCCTATCCAGAGCAGCTTCACATTCTCCTCCCACCCATCCCTAGGCTGTTTCCTCTTTCTGGTCAGTTGCTTAGGTTGAAAGGCCTCAGGGTCTTCCAGGAATCATTCATTCTTGCAGCTCAAACATAGTTTATAAATTCCTCTTTCTGGTTGGCTTCCCTTCTTTCCTACCCCCTTTCCCTACTACCTTTTACTTTTGGTGCCACAGCATTTAGCTAAGGACATTTAATGTGTTTCTGTATTATAACCCAAAGGCTGACATGGGACCTATGGATCTGACTGAAAATGCCTTCTCTCATGGCAGAGCTGGAGAGACCAGGATGGATGGATGCCCAGTGTAGTTAAAGCTCCACCAAGGCCTCCACTACTTGGCTATTCTGTGCAGTCTCACCATCATTAGTTCCACCAGTTAGTGCCAACCATCATCTCATACCACATTTCTGTGCCAGAATCCTCTGACTCGGGCTCTAGGGCTGCCCTTTAGCTGCACACAGCCCTGCTGTTTCCCTAGATTACCCAGTTCTTGCCAGATGCTCAGACTGGCACAACGAGCTGAATGAAGAGCTCAAGGAAGTCTGGCTATAGCATATACAGTTAATGTATATATTATATAACATAACTATGTGGCATATATAATTATAATGTTAACAGGTACCTGCAGCTCTGGGCCTCAGATCTTTCACAGTTCAAGATCTTAAAAGGTTTAAGACACAGGATTCTGTGGTCAGGAGGTTCAGACCTCTAGGTGATTCCTGTGGGGACTGCCCCACACTTACACCTGGATTCTAGGAGGGTTGTAGTACCCCATCACAGCTGTGACTGCGCTTCTGGACGCCTGCTTGCCTGTCCCTATTTACCTCTCATTACACATCATGTGTTCTAGGCACACTAGTCTACTGGGTACCTTAAATGGAAAACCTCTCGAAACTGAGTATCTCCAGCATTACTCTACTTTACCCCTGTATGCCAAATATAATGTTGTTTAATAGCTTAGGGAGCTTGCTTCTATTACAATAGATTTCTGGCTCACTTTCCCAATCCTAATGCTAACAGAAAGCTTGGTGCCATAATCATCTGTTTTATCCTAACAGTTAACCAATTCACTGTGCACAGATTAGCTCTAGTAACAAAGAGCTCCATTCCATTATAATAATTTTTCACCTCACCGTTACTTTGACAAATATCTGAGCACCTACTGTGTGCCTGCAGGGCTGGGATTAGAGCAGTGGATTGATAAATTCCCTGTCCTGTGGAACTTGCATTCTAATGCAGGAGATCGTTTTTAAACAAGTTTAACAGAAATCTTTTGCTTTAGGGTAGTAATGAGTGGTATGAAGAAAAATAAACCAGCGTAAGGCAATAACACTAGTCTCAGAGTGGTCAGAAAAGGCCTTTCTGAAGACTCGAAATCTGGGGAAGAATAGTCCAGGCTGAAGGAGTGGCAACAGCAAAGGTCCTGAAGCTAGAAAGCATTTGGTATGTTTGAGAAAATGCGAGGGAGGCAAGTATGAGGGGCAGTTAGGGCCAGAGGAGCTGGGGGCCAGGTCCCTCAGGACATGGCTTTGAATTTTATTCTGAGAGTGACACAAAGCCATGGAAGGGATTTTTGTAGGGGAGAGACTCTAATAGTACACATAAGCACAAGCTAACATGTATTCACTCAAATATTTATTAAGTAGTATCTATTATGTATCAGGCATTTTTTTGTGTGTGCAGGGGTCCTGCAGTGAATAAATAGACAAAGTCAAGGAGGTCATATTCTCATTGGAAGAGCCAGGCAGTAAATAAGTATATAAGAGCATCATCTGTCAGTTTGTTATAAGTACTATGGAAAATAAAGCCAGCGAAGTGACTAGCTGGAGGTGATGGAGAAGGTCTCTCTGACAAGGTGATGTGTAAGCAGACAGCAGACTAAAGAGAGGACAGGAAGCCTGTGTCTATCTCAAGAAAGAACCATCCAGGTAGGAAGAACAACAAAAAGAAGAGTCTCCAGGAGGTATGTTTTGGATATCACTGTTCTAAGGGCTGTACATGCATGAATTAACTCATTCCTTATATCAATCTTACGAGTTCTAGATGGAGACTAGACGAAGGTGAGAGGGAAGATTGGAGAGGCAGAGGCTTAATTTGTCCAGGGAAGAAAGGATGATGGTTTGGAATAGGGCCATATCAATGAAGGTGATGAGAGACAGTCTGATTTGTGGTGAGGAGGCTCTGATTGATTGATTGATTGACTGATTTGAGACAAAGTCTCATTCTGTTACCCAGGCTGGAGTACAGTAGCACAATCTCAGCTCACTGCAACCTCCGACTCCTGGGTTCAAGCGATTCTTCTGCCTCAGCCTCCTAAGTAGCTAGGACTACAGGCACATGCCACCACGCCTGGCTAATTTTTATATTTTTGTAGACATGGGGTTTCACCATGTTGGCCAGGATGGTCTCGATCTCCTGACCTCGTGATCCACCTGCCTCGGCTTCCCAAAGTGCTGAGATTATAGGCATGAACCACCGCGCCTAGCCGAGGCTCACATTTTTAAGTGATTCTTGTGTGGACATAATTTGAAAGTCATGCATGACTTTCAGATGTACTGGAAGTGGAATGTAAGAGAAATTGAAAAAAGAATCTTTCCTAAGTTTTGGCCCGAACAACTGACTGACTTACAGAGTAATTTATTGAGAAGGGAATTACTGTGGAAGGAGCAGATGAGCAGGTATTTCTATTTGCACATTTACTAGAGATTCCTCTTAGACACTATAGGCATCATGTAGGCAGATTGCAGTCCATGTATAGTATTCAGCGGAAAGGTCAGAGCTAGAGATGCGAATTTGGAAGCTGTCAGCATATAGGTCGTATTTGAAACATGGGACTGGTTGAAGTCAGCTATGGAGAGAATGTGGATAGAGGTTGTGGCCTGAATCCAAAGATACTCCCAAAATACAGAGGTTAGCAATGGGAGGATTCAGCAAAGGAGACCATGAAGAAACAATCAGAGTCCCAGAAGTCAAGTAAAGAAAGTATCCCATGTAGGTGGAGCATTCAACTGCATCAGTACCATGGAGATGTTCAGTTATAGGACGACTGAGAACTAGGCATCAGATTTGGTAACCTGCTGCTGATTGGTGACCTTGACAAGGTCCAACTCAAAATCCATCCCATATTAGAAATTATTTTCTTCATTTGTCATATCATGCTTCATACATATCTTTTAGCAGAATTATTTTCTGTCGATCACACAAAGTTGTTAATTTCAGAAGTGACAGAATGACCAATTGTACCAAACATATTGCTCCAAAACACTTTGTTTTGGAAACATGTCTGCAGACATCCATTAAAAATTTAAGTTGACAGTTACTCCAAGACACCATAAGATTCTCACTTGTAAAAGTAATTTTTTAAATGTAAAGGATTCACTAGGATAGGCAATATTGCCATAAAGCTGATTAAATTATAATCTTGCAAAGATGAAGTTTAAAACAATACTTTCTTAAAGGTTTTGCTGGCTAACCTATAATAATTGTATCCTACTTCTTACACTACAGTGTTAAAGTACAGCTCTGACCTTATAGGCGATAGTTTAAAGACAAATAAAATGTGTATTTACATCGAATGTCGCAGTCAGTTCCTAAACATAATTCTTTAAGGGAAGAAAGAAATGCAAAGATTACGTGGCTTCAGGCTAATTTTGCAGATGAGGAACTAGAAGTTCAGAAAGGTTGTCACAGAAATGAGGCTGGAATCTAGAACTCTAATTCATGAATGCCCTCTCCCTTCCTAGTGCACAGCAGCAAGTCACTTACCCTGTTTATCAAGGTGAATGTCTCTATCCTAAGGGGGAGGTGGAACCTGCCAGTTTCAAAGGTGGGGAGGGAGGGGAGAGTCATGGCTAGGGGAGGGGAGTCACTTCTGCCCTGGCTAGCATTCCCATCTTCTGTTTCTTGTTTGGTTGAAGTATCTGCAGCTATACAATGTCTCAGTTGGGAATCATGCTTACGAGAACAAGGGTGCCGACCAGTCTGCTATGGCAATCTGTCAGCATTTCTACAAGCAAGGAAACATCTACCCTGGAAATGATACCTTTGACATCGATCCAGAAATTGAAACTGGTGATGTTCTTCTGTAACCTAGAACCTCAATTTTTAACGCCTTAATTTATATTTAAAATCATTAATTTTGTCTTTGAAAACATTGATTTGGTCTGTGCTATTAGGGCATAGTAAGAATGATGTAGCAGTTATTATGTGTCAGGTAGTGTTCTGAGCCCTTTACTGTAACTCAAGAATCCTCAAGAAAACCCAGCAAGTCAAGGATTATTATTATTATCCCTTTTTATAGAAGACTAAAGTATGGCTCAGAGAGTTAAATGATCTGCCTAAGATGGAGCTAGAAGAGCAGTGCTGAAATTTGGACCTAGCTGTTTATGCTCTTAGCTACCATATTCCACCATCTCTTGTGCAGGACATGCCAGTAGAGTATTAATAGACAGACATTATGCTTGTAAGACATTATGCTTGCAAACTCTTGGTGTATATAAAACTCTCTTTCCCCAATACCACTTCACTATCATGCACCTTTTGGGGTAGACTGAGGGGGAGGAATAAGAATCAGAACATGGAATAGAATGGCTTATATTTCTTAGCAAATTCTATTTTGCAATTATACCTAAAATGTTAACTTAGGTCATTGAGTAAAAAAAATAAGTATTCAAATACTTTTAACAACAGATTTTTCTTTGAGAGATAATACTGATAACAGTACCAACTAGTGAAAACTTTCTGAAATGCTGTCTCCCTTTTTTGGTGTGTGTGTGTGTGTGTGTGGGTGTGTATTGAATAAACATTGTTAGCACAGAATATTTTAAAAATAGATCCTTCAAACTGCTTAGAAAATCTTATTGTAGTTACTTCAAGTGCTTCAAATCCTATGCTTAAGATGCAAAAAGGAGGAGGGACTCAAAGTTTATCTAGGCCTAAAAAGGAAGAGAACATTCATATAACAATGAAATCGAGTTCAGATCTTTGTCTAGCCTCCACTCCAGAAGTGTTGTAGCCACTTAGGTCTTAAAAACAAATGAGTCATGGTAACCATGTGGTATCAATGTTTAGCTTTTAAAATTTTAATTCCAAAAAATATTAGAATCTGAATAACTGGTCTTAAATGTATCAGCCTTTCAAAATGCAGTCTTATTTATTTATTTTAAGTACTAGATCATGTTTTTGTTCCTTTCTATGGCAGATTGTTTCTTTGTAGAGCCAGACAAACCTTTTCACATTGGGACACCAGCAGAAAATAAACTGAACTTAACACTGGACTTCCACAGGTGAGGGGAGCAGATAGGGGTGTAATACGTTTGTTTGTATACAGTTCCACAGAACTAAAATCGCCTCTGTTTTCTAGACTCCTAACAGTCGAGCTTCAGTTTAAACTGAAAGCCATTAACCTGCAGACAGTTCGTCATCAAGAGCTCCCTGACTGTTATGACTTTACTCTGACTGTAAGTGTTGGGCCAGGCTGAATTTGGTTCCAGTCTGGAGAAAAATTGTTTTATCTAGTTATGTTTCATATGCTTGGATTATGGTGTGATCAAGAATACAGGATATTTTCACTTGAATGTGCATAAGGGAAACACTGATACATCTAGCTCTATTTTGTTATAACAAGTTTACTTATTAATTATGTCTTTTGCATCTCCATGTAAGTTCTAGGAGAGCAGGGACCTTGTTTTGTTCACTACTATTTCCAGTATGAAGATCAGTGCCTGGTATAGGGTAGATTTTCCAACACAAGAGGAACAGGTGTTTGTAGTTTCGGTGTGGTTGGCTCTCAGCAGTCTATGGCTGTCAGCTAAAGGTTACTGCCAAGAGTTCTTGTTACTTAGTTTCTTCACCATGGATGTTTCATGTTTGGGGTTTGTAGTATACATCTTTAACTTATTACAGTTTACCTTCAAGTGATACCACTGCATATAATGTAAAAACCTCACACAGTGTACTTCCATTTCTCCCATCTTGGCCCTTGTGCTATTGTTGCTATATAGTGTATTTCTACATGTGTTATAAACCCACAATATATGTTATATTTTCTTTAAACAGTCAATTATCTTTTATAGTGATTTAAATAATAATAAAAACATCTTTGTGTTTACCCATGTAGTTACTATTTCCAGTGTGCCTCATTCTGTGTGTAGCTCCTGGTTTGTATCTGGTATTATTTTCCTTCTGCCTGAAGGGCCTCCTTTAACATTTCTTACAGTGTAGGTCTGCTGGTGATGAATTATTTCAGCTTTTGTATGTTTAAAAAAGTATTTCACCTTCCTTTTAAAAGTTTTATTAGCATCTTTTAAATAAAAATGTTACAAATTCATATTTATGGGGTACAGGTGAGATTTTGATGTAAGCATTCAGTGTGTAATGATAAAATAAGGGTAACTGGACAACATTCACCACCTCAAACATTTATCACTTTTTTGTGTTGAGAATATTCTAAATCTACTCCTTTATTTATATTGAAATATAAAATAAATTATTAACTATACTTGCCCTATTGTGCTACCAAACACTAGATTTTATTTCTTCTTTCTCACTGTATCTTTATACCCATTAACCAACCCCAGTTTAGCCCCCATGCCTCCCCAGTGCCATTTCTAGCCTCTGGTAACCATTATTCTGTTCCAAGCCTTCCTTTGTTAAAGGTAGTTTCTGTGGCTATAGAATTCTAGGTTGACTGTTTTTTTTCTTCAGCACTTTAAAGATGTTGTTCTTCTAGCTTGCATTATTTATAATGAGAAATCTGCTCTCATCTTTATCTTTGTTCTTCTGTATGAGAGGTTTTCCCACATCTGTTTGCTTTTAAACTTTTTCTTTATCTCTGATTTAAAGCAATTTGATTGTGAGATGCTTTGGTGTTGTTTTCTTCATGTTTCCTGTGTTTAGGGTTCATTGAGCATCTTGGGTCTGTGGTTTTGTAGCTGTCATTATATTTGATATTTATTCAGCATAATTTCTTCAAATATTTTTGTCACTCTCCCCCACCTTATCAGAGATTCAGAGACAAATACGTCTGTATTTGGTTACTTGGAGTTGTCCCATAGCTCACCAATGATCTGTTTGTTTGTTTTATGTTTCAGTTTTTTTCAGTGTGTTCGTTTTGGATAGTTCCTGTTGCTGTATTTTCAAATTCACTAATTTTTCTTCTGTGCTATCTAATCTTTTCTAATCCCATTCATTATTTTTCTTCTTTATTTAAGATTCAGCTTCTTCTGAGCCTTACTGAGATGTGATTGACATTAAGCCACAGTTACTTTCTCAATAGATATTTAGTGAGCACCTATTATTTGTACAAACCTGAGGCCATTTGTGTAAGAAAAGCATGGATTCTCCTTGGCAAGGATTTCTGACTCAATCAAATAACACTGAGCACCTTCCTTGCATGAGGCCATAGGCTGGGTCTTACAGCCATTAGGGACATAGGCAGACACTGACTATGCCCTCAGTTGCTTGTCAAGGAAAGAAACGTATAATCCCTGATGAGGAGAAATATAGTGACTGAACTTTTAAAAGTCATTTGGAATCTTATATTTGAAATATTTCTGATTATCCCACATGGAGAAGCTTCAATACAATTTATTTAAATAACAGACTTTTCAAATAACTTTTTTTTCTTCAGGACTTGAGAGAGAGAAGAGGCAGAAATGAAACAGACTGATTTTCTTGCCTTGCCTTCCCTGTCCTTGCGTGGGGAAGACAGTAGGAGTACTGTGGAAAGTGTTCTGGCCTAGCTTTGTCCTGCTTGGCCCCTGGTGTCCTGAAGTGTTATTCTTGAAGCAAGGCATGACTGTTGACTCCCAGTCACCAAACCCTCTGTAACAGATGTGGTGCCAATGTGACTAAGAAATCTAGGCCCAGAATAAAAATTTAAAAAGCTCTACTTGAAATGTCTCAAAGCAGAATTAATGAGCCTTTGTATTAGTAAGAATTGTAGCAGCACTAAAAATCTACCCCTAGCTGAGGTCCTGCCAGAATTTGGGAGAAAGCACAGTTGTATCAGCTCTCGCTCATATGAAGAGAGTATCTGGAAGTACTTAGAATGGAGAGCAAGAGGAAGTACTCTTGTTATATAAATTTTTTGGAGTGGAAATCCTGTCCTAGAAATAAAATGTTTTAGAGACTACAGGGTCTCTGTAGAAGATCTAGTTCATCCTTCTCATTTCACAGAGAAATAAAGGAAACTTCCAATGGTTGAACAGAGGTAGCAACAGATCAGAGATGAGAATCTGGGTCTACTACCCTCTTGAAAGAATTGTTTCCTAATTAATACATAGAGATATCTTGGCTTCAAAAAACTGTATGTTTTTGACTGTTTTCCTATCTTCACAGATAACATTTGACAACAAGGCCCATAGTGGAAGAATTAAAATAAGTTTAGATAATGACATTTCCATCAGAGAATGTAAAGACTGGCATGTATCTGGATCAAGTAAGTGATAAGCATTACTAGTTTTCAGAATGGTTATTAAATACTATAAATGGTTATTAAAATATTACCCTCTGGATATCTGGTACAGCAAACAGAAGATTAGACCTTTTTCAAGTCCCTAAATCTCTACAAATAGATCAACTCTGACTCAGGCAATAGGTAAGTCATGAATAACTGAAATGGGCTTCCTCTCCTTCTGCCCTCACTTGCCCACTCCTGAGCAAGAATGTACTCACAGTCCCCTGCCACCGAAACCCTACATACATCTTCCCAGACCAATACTTATTGAGTGATACTGTATACCTACTTCCACCTTAATTTTTGTCATTTTAATACTTTTAAATGCCCTTAAGATAGGCAGAATCCTTATTATTTTTTTTGAGACTAACTTCAAATATATGAGGCTCTTGAATCACATTTGAAACACAAGCCTTTTTCATCATCTGTATACTTCATAATGCTTCTCCACAAACACCAGAATGAGAAAAATGAGAGCATACACAAGTGCCTGGCACCTAGGCATTCTCTCAAATGTTTGTTTCTTAATGTTTAAGTTTCTCTAAAGTCAATTTAGACATTTATGTAGCCATTTTGCTACTTGGCAGATATTAATAGGATGCTTCATGACAGAACTAGTCTTAAGTACTTTCTCTTTTTGTCAGCAGAGAGCAGTCTAACTTATTAAATAGAGATAAGTTCTGTGGCAGAGTGTACAATGGTTGACACCTCTGCCTATCTCTCTACATTGGCTCCAGCATGCTGGCCAGGACTTCACACTTTCGATTCTCCAAAATCTCCATAAAGGTGGCTCTTTCTTGTCACTCAGGTTTCAGCTAAAACCCACTGCTCCCTCACTGAGGCCTTCCTTTACTGTGCAATATAAATGAACCTCTCTTCTTCCGTATTGTCCCACACTAACCTCTCTGATATAGAGCAATAGTTCTCAGACTTTAGCATCACCTGGAGGGCTTGCAGAAACCCAATTCAGTGATTTCTGATTCAGTGGATCTGGAGTAGGACCTGAGAAGGTACACAAGCTTCCAAGGAATGCCAAGAACCACTGACATAGAGTGACAGACACTGGAAACAAACTGCACAGATTTTACCCCAACTCTTCTACTGACTAGCCCTGTAACTGTGGGGAAATCATATGATCTCTCTGTGCTTCAGATTTCTCACCAGCAAAGTGGGGATAATCATGCTTACCTCATTGGAGTTGCTATGAAGATCAAATAGGTTAATATATATAAAGTGTTTAGAGCTATGCCTGGCAAGAAATGTACCAAATACATGTTATCTATTGTGATTATTTTCTTTATATTACTTACTCATATCTAAAAGTATTTTGTTATGTGTTCTTTGTAGTAGAATAGAAGTTTGAAAAGATCAGGGACTTTGTCTATCGTGATTACCACTGTATCCTATCGTCTAGAAAAATGCCTGGCACATAGTGAATGCATAATAAATATTGTATAGCTACATAAGTATATTTTAATAGAATATGCAGGGAGGTGGGCCTGGGCATGGTGACTCATACCTGTAATCTCAGTACTTTGGGAGGTTGAGGTGAGAGGATCACTTGAGGCTAGGAGTTTGAAACCAGCCTTGGCAACAAAGTAAAACCCTGTCTCTACAAAAAAATGTAAAATTAGCTCGGTATGGTGGCACATACCTATAGTTTCAGCTACTAGGGAGGCTGAGGTGGGAGGATTGCTGAGGCTGGGAGACTGAGGCTGCAGTGAGCTAGACTGCGCCACTGCACTGCAACCTGGGCAACAGAGACCTGGTCTCGGGGGGGAAAAAAAAAGAATATGCAGGGAAGCTAATTGTACTAAGAACAAAAGACCATAGGTTTATAATTAAAGATATTGAAATGATAGTTATGGTAAAAAGAAGGACTTTCACCCTTCTTTAAACACTAATTGGAAGACCATTTATCAGGGCTTCTTTTCTTTGTTGTCTTACCAGAAAGAATGCTTGAATTATTTAAATGATTCTAAAAAGAAGATGTCACCGTATTATTGTCCCACCACATAAGCACTATGTAATCCTCTTTGCTTTCAGTTCAGAAGAACACTCATTACATGATGATCTTTGATGGCTTTGTCATTCTGACTTGCTTGGTTTCATTAATCCTCTGCATTAGATCTGTGATTAGAGGACTTCAGCTTCAGCAGGTAGGGGATGTTGCTTTCCAGGAATGCTACTGACATTTTGATTGACAGAGACATTCATTATGCCTCCTCTCTTTTCCCTAAAGGAGTTTGTCAATTTTTTCCTCCTCCATTATAAGAAGGAAGTTTCTATTTCTGATCAAATGGAATTTGTCAATGGATGGTACATTATGATTATTATTAGTGACATATTAACAATCATTGGATCAATTCTAAAAATGGAAATCCAAGCTAAGGTAATTTTTTTCCTAATCATGCTATTGTTAGTGTCAGATTTGTATTAATGGTAATTTACTTTTCCAGAATTTGAGAATTTTCAGAATGAATTATTTCTTGTAAACTGTATATCAAGTAGACTTGAAATTGGTAATGGTAATTCTCTTAAATCTAGTCAGGAGGTCTCTTAGGCAGAGTTTTTCAAAGTGTGATCCACAAACCATTGCATCAGAATCATTGGGTGGCTGGTAAAAGTGTACCATGTTAGACTGACTGAATTCAAACTCCTTGGTGGGGTCTGTGAATTCTTACACACACCAAAATTCATACACAACCAAGGTAACTAATGTAAGAGTTTTTAAAAAAATCTTACAAGAAATGCTAGAATATTTAACAAAAATGAATGGGGCTGTAGGGGAAAGTGAGGTCAAGGCACTATGCCAAACAAATGGCATGCTTGCATTTGTGTCCTCCATCCATTCAAAGTGAGAACACTCCCATTTTCTTACTTTCCCATTGATGTGCTACGAGTTTATCCATTTTAAGACTAACCTAGCCTAAAAATCAGCTATCCCCAGAAAACAAAAATCAAATTTAAAAAACTAATATTGTTCAAATTAATCTTGCTCAAACTTATGTTTCCCTAGTCTTGATGCAACTGATTGAGTCTCCTGGGGAGTTGGTTATAAACCTGGGCAGAGACCCCAAATGCAATCGTTCAGAGAAGATAGGAGCTTATTTCTCTCTTATGTAATACTATGGGTTTTACAGATTGCTGAGTAGCTCAACTTCCTGTAGTCATTCAGGCACCCATGCTCCTCCAGTTTTGTTTCTCTGCCATCCCTTAAGGACTTGCCCTGACTGCATAATTATTGCTGGGTTGCCTCAAACGGGTTGCAGCTTATGGGAAGCAAAAATACATTATGGTGGAAGCTCTCCCATAGACTGATGGCTTGGCTCAAGAGTGGTAGAATTTATTTCTGTACATATTCCACTGAATAGAATTTAATCAATCCTAACTGCAGAAGGAGCCAGGGTGCACAGCCCAGGCATGTGCCTAGGAAGGGGAGAATGGGTTTAGGTCAACAGTTAGCAGCTGCCACTATATGTGACTGTGGTATGTATCATTGGAATAGATGTTTAACTTTAGGGACAAACAAAAAACCAAAACAATAAAAAAGAGGAGCAAGAGGAGATTTGCAGCAAATCTTTATTTTTACTAACCTCAACTATCATTAATTTCAGTGAACTCTAAATGGTGTCCCAAAATATCTTTCTATATTTTTCTAGACCATTCACTGCTGCCTCATAAATGATCATATGATGTTTTCTTCTCTTCTGAAACCTCTAATACCCTTGTCCTGTCCTCATTCTAAGCTGATGACCTTACTTCCTGTTTCACAAAAATAATAGAAAAAGACCCAGAATTTCCACATTCCCAACTTATTTATCTGCCTCCTGGCATCAGTGCCCATATACAGTGCTTTTTTTCTGTGGATATATTGTTTAGGCTACTATTCAGGGCCAACCCCTCCACCTGCCTACCAGAGGTCATCACCACTTGTTTATTCAAGGGCACAGCTCCAGCTAGTTTTACTTCTCTTGGGACTCATCAGTTTCCCTCTCTCTACCAGATCATTCTCATTAGCATGTTTTTGTCCTTTTTCTTAAGAGATAGTATCTCAACCCTAAATCCTCCCCCTAACTTGCTACTCTCATTTATTTAGCAAAAGATCTCAAAAAAATAGTTAATCTTGTTATTTTTGATTCTGATCCTCTCCTACCCACCCCTCTTTTGTTTTGAAGAGACAGGGTTTTGCTCTGTTGCCCAGGCTGGAGGGCAGTGGTGTAATTATAGCTCACTACAGCCTCGAACTCCCCACAGAATTCTTCCTCGAACTCCAGACTCAAATATCCATTGTCTAGTCTGTATCTCCATTTGGATGTCTGCTTTTTCTCTCAAATTTAACACACCTAAAACAGAACATTTAAAGCCCCTACCTCTGCACACCAAACCTGCTTCTCTCATAGCCTTTCTAATTTTGGTTAATGGCAACTCTCATCAGTTACTCAAGCCAAAAACCATGGATTCATCATAGACTCCTCTCTTTCACTAATCTCCTCTTTCCCACATCGATTCCAAGAGGAAATATTGTTCTACCTTCATTGGCCAGGCACTGTGGCTCGTATAATCCCAGCACTTTGGGAGTCTGAGGCAGGAGGATGACTTGAGCCCAGGGGTTCCAGACCAGCCTGGGCAACATAGCGAGACCCATCTCTACAAAAAATAAAAGACATTAGCCAACATGGTGGCATGTGTCTGTAACCCAAGCTACTTGGGAGGCTGAGGTGGAAGGATTGCTTGAGCCCAGGAAGTCAAGGCTGCATTGAGCCGCCACTGCACTCCAACCTGGGTGAATAAGAGTTAGGGCCCTGTCTCTTAAAAAAAAAAAAAAAATCACCTCGTAACTCCACTATTACCAGCCTAGTCCAAGCTTCCATCTCTCATTTATATTATTGCAATAGCCTCCTCACTCCAACAACCTGCTCTCAACCACAGCAGCCAATATCTGATCATATCACCTCTGTTTGTGGTTCTCAAATTTCCCCAGTTGAGTTAGAGTAAAAGACAAAGTTGGTAAATGCCACCTTAGCTCTATAACTGTATGCCTTTTTGATGCTCACTCCAGCTAGATGCACTATCTTGTCAGGTACTTTCCTGTCTCAGGGCCTTTGTGCTTACCAGTCCCTGTGCCTGGTAGCCTCCTCCCCTAGATATTTGTTTGACTTGCTCCTTTCCTCCCTTCAGATCTTTGCTCAAATGCCTCCTTTTTAGTGAGACCTTCTCTGATCACTGTGTTTAAAATGACAAACCCATACCTGTTCCTTTTCCCCTCCTCTGAATTTTCTCTTCAGCAGTTATCATCAGCAAATGTCCCAGAGTTTCTGTGAACTTATTTATATTGTCTCTCTTCCCTCTGCTAGAATGTAAGCTTCATGAGAGCAAAGAATTTTGTTTATTGCTTTATTCTTAGCACCTAGAACGGTGCCTGACTCATAGCTACCTCAATATTTATTGCCCAAATGAATTTCTGCTTTATAATCTGATTATATTTTTCCACTCTGTCTTAGAGTCTAACTAGTTATGATGTCTGTAGCATACTTCTTGGGACCTCTACCATGTTTGTGTGGCTTGGAGTCATCCGATACCTCGGTTTCTTTGCAAAGTACAATGTAAGGAATTCCACGGATCTCTGTGCTATTGGTATTGCTCTAAAGTTATTACACTGCTTTGGCTAAAGGACAAAGAGATTCTAATGGCCTCTCTTACTTTTCCCAGCTCCTCATTTTGACCCTTCAGGCAGCACTGCCCAATGTCATCAGGTTCTGCTGCTGTGCAGCTATGATTTACTTAGGCTACTGCTTCTGTGGGTGGATCGTGCTGGGGCCTTACCACGACAAGGTACTGATAAACAGCTTTTCCCGATTACTATTAAGCTTTTAGTATAGTGCCAGTGGCTTGTTATCCTTTTTCAATGAACTCCCTTTATTTTGTGATTCAGCCTTAAAATATTGAAGGTAGTATATCTAGTGCCATATTTATAAAGTGATGTGACCAACTTGAGAGAATATGTGATGTACTCAACTGTCTCAAGTTCCTTCTTGTAATGTATCAGGTAATTAAGTCCCACTTACCACCAGTGAAGTCAAGTTTAGTCAATTTGATTCATCAGTATATCCAAGAGCAATCTATTCAGATAAGCCTTCTTGAAATCTGGCTTTATTTAAAAAGTAGCATGGGGGAAGCTTGTAGAAATATTTGAAATTTTGTTACCAGAGCCATAGTCTGGAATGGAATATTATGCCTTATTTTAAATGAAATAAACTTTAAAATGAGATGTATGAGCATGCATGGTTGGGACATGGGTATCTCTGCACAGGCATTTCAAGGTCTCTTTAAGGTAACAGGCAGATGCAATGCTTGATTCAGAAAAGTACTGAGGATGCAGACCAGCTTCTGCATTTGATTCAGGCTACTCCAAGAGAGAGCTGCTTGTCACAGGGAAAAAAATAGTAGGCTTATATATGTTATATGCATCACAAAACAAATGTGTGTGGTTACCTCAGATTATTTGTTTGGAAATGGTAACTTGGGTTATCTAGTCCCATTATGTTTAATATGATGTCATGAACAGAAGTCTCCAATGGGGAGAAACATGGAATAAAGTGAACTTTTTTCTTTTTCCAGTTTCGTTCTCTGAACGTGGTCTCTGAGTGCCTTTTCTCTCTGATAAATGGAGATGATATGTTTGCCACATTTGCAAAAATGCAGCAGAAAAGTTACTTGGTCTGGCTATTTAGTAGAATTTACCTCTACTCATTCATCAGCCTCTTTATATATATGATTTTAAGTCTTTTCATTGCACTGATCACTGATACATATGAAACAATTAAGGTAGGTTTATCAAGAGCCGTAAGTAGTAGCATTGTCATATAACTTGTAGAGTTGCAGTAAAATTCAGTACCTAATGGTAGAAGACAAGTTGATGGAATGTTAATTTCTTCAGGATAGAGAAGAAGGACCTTATTTTTAGAGAATGATAAACAGAAATAGAGGAAACACAGAATGTCTGGAATGCTGAAAGCCTTAGTCTCTAGGCAGTTATGCTTTTTCAAATAAGCTTTCTAACCTTTTATTAGAATTAGAAGGGTCATTCAAAGTGTGAGGGGCAAAGAGTAAAAAACTGAAAAAAAAAAAAAAGAATTATAAGGGTTAGTAGATATTGGATGAATAAAGCATATGGCATTTCAGAAAGCCAAAATATTGTGGGAACATAAAAAATCCAATTTTTATAAAGAAAAATTGACCCCTTCGTTTGGACTGTGCTGTAACTGAGTCAATTACTCTTTGCAAGTCCCTGCAGGGCACAAGCCCAGGGGCCCAGCCTCCAGAATAGCAAAAGGATTAATGGGTCCAGTACTAGCCAGGCAGGTTTATACAGTCAGATACCGGAACTGAAAAGCTATTGTCATTCATATGAGATCTTTTAAAAATCAGTTTGAGCCCCTTGAAATATGGAAAGGCAGAATAAATAGCCATATATGCTTAAATTATTACTAATCTTACACTGTTAGGTGTATTCGTGGCATAGACACTTCAACGTGGGGATTTTCTGGGTATGAGAGGGGTAAAGAAACATGAAACCATGTGGTTGGCCCCAGGGATAAAGAGAAGGCCTTGGTTTGGAGCTGATAATGATGAATACTTTGCTCATGAAGCCAGGGCTGTGACTTCGTCCTTACTGAACAAGATTTCAGGGACTGAATGTCCTCCTTGCTTTCTCATGTGCTCAGCAGATGTGTCCTTAGGGTCACCAAGGCAACTGGGAAAGAACATAGTTGTGACTTCACATCCCTACCAACGGTGCTCTAAAAGTTCACTGCCTCCAACTCTGCATGCAGAGAACTATGTGTTATTTGAGGGTGACATCTGAGAGCTCTAAGGGTAACATGAGTTTTCACCTTTGATGACATAAGCCTGAAACTTGTATTTTAGATGTTAACCTCTTTCCATGGGCTCAGAGCACTTGCCAAATGGGAAAGCTAAGTTCTTTCTGATCCTTTTTAGTCACAGCATGTCCTAGAAATTTTAGGTCCCAAACTGATACAAATATGAGGCTCTTAAAATTCTTGGAAGACTGACTCCAAAAGAGTGTGCAGATTAGAAAGGTCTCTTATAGCATTCAGATCTTTGTTCAGACACCTGGGCCAGCTCAGGAGCGTCCAGTATTGTGCTGAGGTCTTCTGGGCAAGGCCAGGGATGTCCATCTCTGAGCCTGCTAGAAAACCTTGTTAATTTAGATCCACGGGGATTCTTGTGGCCTGAACTAGGTTTCATCGAAAATGCCTGCATCACATTGGTCTTGAAGTCGCAGGGCTACAGGGCAGAGTAGTGACAAAGGTTCTCATACTTGGGATGAGGCTGGCTTCAGTTCTCCCTGGAAGGAGGACTCAGACTTTGACTCAGTGTGCCCATTTGAGTTTCAGTGGACCCAGAAAGAGAGCTCAGGTAGGCAGCTGCAGAATCCCAGGTCCACTTTACCTCCGCCAAACCTGAATGACTCCAGAGGCGACATCTCTTTGCAGGTCCTCAGAAGTAACTATACTATCTCTCTAGAGAACCCCTTCCCTTGCCAAATGATCCATTTTGAATTTGGAATGAAGCTGTTTTCAAAGGGCTTATTAATGAGAGCTTTTAACATTCTTCTGTATAGCATTACCAACAAGATGGCTTCCCAGAGACTGAACTTCGTACTTTTATATCAGAGTGCAAAGATCTACCCAACTCCGGAAAATTCAGATTAGAAGATGACCCTCTAGTATCTTTATTCTGCTGTTGTAAAAAGTAGCTATCAGGTTTATGTGTACTTTACAGGAAAATATAATGTGTAGCTGAGATGAAAGACTGTGGATATTCTGAGATCAGATATAGTATGTTTGAAAACTATTATTTTGAGCTAATTGAGAGCTATAATTCAACAATAACTATGTTTATATTTTTGAAAGTAGTATTTAATGTCTTTGCAGTTTTATGCTGGGTTTGTTTTTAAAAATAACTTTAATGAGGAAAGCTATTGGATTATTATTATTTCTTGTTTATTTTGCCATGGCCTTAGAATGTCTTCTCTGTGCCTCTTTTTTGCTTTGATACTCTTACTTCCCACTATGCTGGCTGTGTGGACTGTATAATCGGTGGAAAACAATCCCTGGTCTGACTGTGACTTTGGACAACTCAGTAACCCTGACTTGGACCACTCTCAGGAGTCCATCCTTGAGAGAGTGGGGGTAGTTACCATATATACAGTAATCATTATATTTTAAAATCTTCTCTTAAAAGGAAGAATAAGAGTGCACCAGAATAAGAGTGTACCAGCTAACAATGTGATAGAGTCATGTATCACTTAACAATAGAGATATGTTTTGAGAAATGTGTCATTAGGCAGTTTTGTCATTAAACATCATAGCATGTAGTTCCACAAACCTAGATGGTATAGCTTACACACCTAGGCTATAGCCTGTTGGTCCTAGGGTACAAATCTGTACCACATTTTACTGTATTGAATACAGTAGACAATTGTAACACAATGGTAAGTATCTAAACATAGAAAAATTACAGCCAAAATATGGTTTTATAATCTTCTGAGACCACCATTGTATATACAGTACATCGTTGACTAAAACATCATTAATCAGCATATAACTGTATTTGGTTATGAAAAACAACTGTTATTTGATTCTGCTTTTTGTTCTTAAGAGGATCTGGTTTTTAAATACTCATTTACAAGTTTTCTATCCTCCTTCAGTATTAAAGTAGAAAGTAAAAAGAGTATCTTATACATGCATGAAAATTAAAGCACATACCAAATGCATTTTTGATCCAGAAGTGATTATTTTATTACTACTTGAGCAGCCTGTTAAAATTTGTGATGTACTATACCTTTCATAGGCACATTAAGTCTCACAGTGAAGTGTTTTGGGGTCAGAAGCGGTGGTTTCATGGGGCAAGTTTCTATAGCTCACATTAAAATCTGGACTAGGCACAGTTTCTCATGCCTGTAATCGCTGCACTTTAGAAGGCCAAGGCGGGAGAATTGCTAGAGCCCAGGAGTTCGAGCCCAACCTAGGCAACATAGTGAGACTCATCTCTACAAAAAATAGAAAAAAATTAGCTGGATGTGGTGCCACATGCCTGTAGTCCTAGCTACTTGGGAGGCTAAGGCAGGAGGATCGCTTGAGCCCAGGAAGTCGACTGCAGTGAGCTGTGATCACGCCACTACACTCCAACCTAATGACAGAGTGAGACTCTGTCTCAAATATATACACATATATATGCATGTGAAAACAATTATGCTTAAAATTTTTAATAGAAATGTGTGTTGTAAAAAGATATAAAAATAGCCTCTACTCCTTGTAGACTGCTGATTGAGAATTGCTGTGTTTTTCAACACATGAATATTGTGTATACTATTTATACAAATAGAAATGAATTCAGTGATGTGTAGTAAAGATTTTTTCAAAGCAAAGTCTTTAAAAAAAAAACCTGATTTTTAAATTTGTGATTTTGTTTTACTGAGATTTTATTATTTAATCATAATGACAGTCATAATAATGACTCCAGGTGTTGAAATGGGAGGTTTTATAACAGGTATAAGCTATTTCTATAATACCTGAGGCTTTAAAAAAATAAAAAGAAATCTAAATATTCTAAGTGACTATTTTGGGGACAGTTCTAATATTTGTAATGCCATCAGTTTTAGAAGTTACTAGAATTCTATGTGAGTTTTGAAATCATGTTTATTATCTGATAAATCCTTTTCTTTACACCTTGTGAGATTTTTAGACTAACAATACTTTAATGGAAACATGAAACCACTGACCCAGCGTTGGGCCTGGAGTTTTGCTTTGCTCTGAAGTCATTATGTTTCTTCTGTGGAATCACAGCCAGTAACTTGGTGCCTTCACATCTCTCTCCTGATTCTCTAGGCTCTCTTATTGTAGCAGGAGTCCGTGATGAATCCCAAGGCTTAACTTTTGGTAATGATGTCCATGAGAGAATAGCTCTACTGTCTACTGAAAGAAATAGCACCGACTGACTTTTTTGAACTGTCCTCAAACCAGTACAATGGCTTGATCTGGGTAGGCGGATAAATTACAGGCCAGTCATTTTAGAGTTCTCCTTACATGTATGTATGTATCACAGAGAATGCCAAGGTAGTTGTAAGAAAGAACAGAGAATGGAAGTCATTTTTTCTTCCAGACTTCTAGTCTCCTTAGCCCAGGAAATCAGGGCTAGATATTTGTTGATGATATCCCATTTTTCTGGAAGTCAGATTTCCTGTCCCCTCCTCCTGCCATAATGATTTTCAGGGTTGTAAGCCAAGGAAATTTTTTTTCTTTTCTTTCTTTCTTTTTTTTTTGCTATAGAGTCTTGCTCCGTTGCCCACAATGAAGGCTGGAGTATAGTGGAGTGATCTCACTTCACTGCAACCTCTACTTCCCAGGTTCAAGTGATTCTTGTGCCTCAGCCTCCTGAGTAGCTGGAACTACAAGTGCACACCACCATGCCTGGCTAATCTTTTTGTATTTTTAGTAGAGACAGAGTTTTGCCATGTTGGCCAGGCTGGTTTTGAACTCCTGTCCTCAAGTGATCTGCCTGCATCAGCCTCCCAAAGTACTGGGATTATAGGTGTGAGCCACTGCACCCGGCCCGCTGGGGGATCTTGTTAAAGTCATAAATGTACAGGCAATACCACAGAGATTCTCTCTCTCTCTCTCTCTCTCTCTCTCTCTCACTACTTTATCAAAGCCTAACCACATATTCTTATTCATCATCTCCTAGTAGGAGGCCAGGAATCTGCTATTTTTAGCCAGCTCACAAAGTGATTCTGATACAAGTGGTTTATGGTGGCTGTGGGGCTCAGAGCTGAACCAGGAAGATAAATTCCTTTGTTGGGGCTACAGATAAATAGTTTGTTTTTAAGTCTCAGGATTCAGAATGGCCTTCTGCCACTCAAGAGAAACTACACTAGTCAAGAGAGAAACCCCAAGAAAATGGGTTTATAGATATCAACTTGGATATTTTAGAATTTATGTCTGTAAAAATCGTTTTTGTTCAGACATTGATTTTGCTGATGCTACATTTTTTAAACAGGTCCCATTTTCTCTTTTCACTTAATAAAGTTTTAAATTATCTAATATATAATGAGTTTTAATCTTTTTTATCCCACCACACTATTTTCAAATTAATACATAAAAATAGGTGTATGGGTTAGAACAAAAAAGGCAAAACTCATTATTTGCAGATACGATAATCTATATAGAAAGTCTGATAGAATCTACATAACACATGGGTCAGAGAAGAAGTATCTGGAGGCTGAGGCAGGAAGATCACTTGAGCCCAGGAAGTCAAGGCTGCAGTAAACTACCGATTGTGCCGCTGCATTCCAGCCTGGGCAACAGGGTGAGACCTTGTCTCAAAAAGAGAAAGAAATCTTGAGAAATTAAAAATTATTTTGAAATAAATAAAAACTAAAATAAAAATTACCAAGAATTATGGGAAACAGTAAAACCAATGCCTAGAGGAAATTTTATACCATTGAGTGCATATATTAGAAAAGAAGAAAGATCTAAAAACCAATCTTCTAAGCTTCTACCTTAGAAAATAGACAAGAGCAAGTTAAAACCAAAGGAAGCAGGGAAAAAAAAAAAAAATTATAGCAGAAATTAATGAAACTGAAAACAGGAAATTAGTGGACAAAATCAACAAAACCAAAAGCTGGTACTTTGAAAAGATAGATAAAATCAGTAAGCCTATAGCCAAGCTAAGAAAAAAGAGGGAAGACACAAATTAATACTAGAAAGAGGGAGCATCACTACCTATCTCATGGACATTAAATGGATAATAAAATAATAGGAACGAATCTATGCCCGCAAATTTGAAAACCTGGGTGATAGGGACCAATGTCTTCAAAGATATAGTTGCCAATTGCCAAAACTCACACAAGAAGAAACAAACATAATAATCTAGTAAGTAAATAAAATCAATAATGAATAACCTTCCAAAACAGAAAGCACTAGGCTCAGATGTTTTCACTGGTGAATTCTATACATTTAAGGAACAAATTATACCAATTCTGTATAATTTTTTCCAGAAGACAGAATTGGAATACATCCTAATTCATTCTGTGAGACGAGCATTAACTTAGTATCAAAACCAGAGAGAGATTATAAAAAAAACTAAAGACTAACATCTCTTATGAACAAAAATTCTCAACAAAAATATTAGTAAATCAAATTCAACAATGTTTGAGAAAAATTGTATACTACAAGCAAGTGGGATTTATTCTAGGCAGGAAGGCTGATTCAACATTCAAAGCTCAATTAATGTACTCCATCACATCAACAGGCTGAAGAAAATATATCACATGATCATATCAATACACAAAAAGCATTTTTTAAAAATCCAACATCCATTCATGAAAAAGCCTTCAGAAAACCAAAAAAAAAAAAGGGGGGGCGGGGGAGGAACATCTTCAACTTGAAGAACATCTACAAAACAAAACAATAACAAAAAAACTAGAGTTAACATCATACTTAATGGTGAGAAACATAAGGGGTTTTCATGCTAAGATCAGGGACAAGGCAAGGATGGCCCCTCTTTAACACTCCCTTTTCAGCATGTCCACTCTTAACGCTCCTTTTCAACATCACACTAGAAGTTCTAGCTAATGCAATACAATATGAAAAGGAAATAAAAGGTATTTAGATTGGGAAAGAAGAAATAATACTCTTTGAGATGACATGATTGTCTAGGAAATCTGAGAGAATTAAAAAACAACTGGAACCAATAAGTAATTATAACAAGATTGTAGGATACAGGGTTAATATACACAAAAATCAATCACTTTCTTGTATATCAGCAATGAACAATTAGAATTTGAAATTAAAAATTTCACCATTTATAGAAGTATCCCCCAAAATGAAATACTTGGCTATAAATCTAACATTATGTAGAAGTTCTATATGAAAAAAAAAAACTGTAAAACTCTGATGAAAGAAATCAAAGAACTAAATAAGTGGAAGAATATTTCAAGTTGGGAAGAACTGACATCTTGACAATATTGAGCCTTTTGAAAAAGAAGGCTCAATGTTGTCAAGATGTCAGTTCTTCCCAATTTGATCTATAGATCAACACAACCCCACTTAAGATCCACGGGATTTTAGAGTTTATATGGAGAGGCAAAAGACCCAGAATGGACAATATTGAAGGAAAAGAACAAAATTTAAAAAAATAAAAAAGGAACTGCCTAATGTGAAGACTTAATATAAAACTACAGTAATCGGCCAGGCGCGGTGGGTGGCTCATGCCTGTAATCCCAGCACTTTGGGAGGCCGATGTGGGCAAATCACGAGGTCAGGAGATGGAGAACATATTGGCTAATACTGTGAAACCCCATCTCTACTAAAAATACAAAAAATTAGCCCAGCAGATATCACTTATTTTTTAATACATTCGTTGATTGATGGGCATTTTATCCAATCCTTGATTGATGGGCATTTGAGTTGATTGCATATTTTTGCAATTGCGAATTGTTCTGCTATAAACATGCATGTGCAAGTGCCTTTTTCGTATAATGACTTCTTTTCCTCTGGTCCCATTGCAATGGGATTGCTGAGTCAAATGGTAGATCTACTTTTAGTTCTTTAAGGAATTTGGATTGAGCGCGGTGGCTCACGCCTGTAACCCAGCACTTTGGGAGGCTGAGGTGAGTGGATCACTTGAGGTCAGGAGTTCAAGACTAGCCTGGTCAAAATGACAAAACCCAGTCCCTACTAAAAATACAAAAAAAATTAGCTGGGTGTGGTGGCATGTGCCTGTAATCCCAGTTACCTGGGAGGCTGAGGTGGAAGAATAACTTGAATCCGGGAGGCAGAGGTTGCAGTGAGCTGAGATCACGCTACTGCACTCCAGCCTGGGAGTGCAGAAGTTTCTTAGTTTAATTAAGTTCCATATATTTATCTTTGTTTTTGTTGCATTTGTTTTTGGGTTCTTGGTCAGGAAGCCTTTGCCTAAGCCAATGTCTAGAAGCATTTTTCCAATGTTATCTTCTAGAATTTTTATGGTTCTGCACAGTGAAAGAAACAATCAGCAGAGTAAACAGCCCACAGAATGGGAGAAAATCTTCACAAACTATGCAACAATTGCAGAATATACATTTTCATCAGCACATGAAACATTCCCCAAGATCATATGATAGACAACTAAACAAGTCTCAATAAATTTCAGAAAACTGAAATTAGATCAAGTACTCTCTCAGACCACATTGGAATAAAATTGGAAATCAACTACAAAAGGAATTCACAAAACCATGCATTAAATCTATAAATTACTTTAGGCAGTATGGCTATTTTCACTATATTGATTCTTCCTAACCATGAGCATGGAATGTTTCTCCATTTGTTTGTGTCCTCTCTTATTTCCTTGAGCAGTGGTTTGTAGTTCTCCTTAAAGAGGTCTTTTACATTCTTTGTTAGTTGTATTCCTAGATATTTTATTCTCTTTGTAGCAATTGTGAATGGGAGTTCGCTCATGATTTGGCTCTCTGTTAGTCTTTTATTGGTGCATAGAAATGCTTGTGATTTCTGCACATTGATTTTGTATCCCGAGACTTTGCTGAAGTTGCTTATCAGTTTAAGATTTTGGGCTGAGATGATCGGGTCTTCTAAATATACAATCATGTCTTCTGCAAATAGAGACAATTTGACTTCCTCTTTTCCTAATTGAATACCCTTTATTTTTTATTCTTGCCTGATTGCTCTGGCTAGAACTTCCAATATTATATTGAATAGGAGTGGTGAGAGAGGGCATCCTTGTCTAGTGCCAGATTTCAAAGGGAATGAGTCCAGTTTTTGCCCATTCAGCATGATATTGTCTGTGGGTTTGTCATAAATAGCTTTTATTATTTTGAGATACATTCCTTCAATACCTAGTTTATTGAGAGTTTTTAGCATAAAGCGCTGTTGACTTTTGTCAAAGGCCTTCTCTGCATCTATTGAGATAATCATGTGGTTTTTGTCTTTGGTTCTGTTTATGTAGTTGATTACGTTTATAGATTTGCGTATGTTGAACCAGCCCAGATCCCCGGGATGAAGCCTACTTGATCGTGATGGATAAGCTTTTTGATGTGCTGTTGCAATTGGTTTGCCAGTATTTTATTGACAATTTTTGCATCTATGTTCATCATGGATATTGGCCTGAAGTTTTCTTTTTTTGTTGAGTCTCTGCCGGCTTTTGGTATCAGGATGATGTTGGTCTCATAAAATGATTTGGGAAGGATTCCCTCCTTTTGTCTTGTTTGGAATAGTTTCAGAAGGAATGGTACGAGCTCCTCTTTGTACGTCTGGTAGAATTCAGCTGTGAGCACATCTGGACCTGGGTTGGTAGGCTATTAATTGCTGCCTTAACTTCAGACCTTGTTATTGGTCTGTTCAGGGATTCAACATCTTCCTGGTTTAGTCTTGGGAAGGTGTAAGTGTCCAGGAATTTATCCATTTCTTCTAGATTTACTGGTTTATGTGCATAGAGCTGTTTGTAGTAATTTCTGATGGTAGTTTGTATTTCTGTGGAATCAGTGGTAATATGCCCTTTATCATTTTTATTGCATCTATTTGATTATTCTCTCTTTTCTTTTTTATTATTCTGGCTAGTGGTCAATCTATTTTGTTGATCTTTTCAAAAAACAACCTCCTGGATTCATTGATTTTTTTGAAGGGATTTTTGTGTTTCTGTCTCCTTCAGTTCTGCTCTGATCTTAGTTATTTCTTGTCTTCTGCTAGCTTTTGAATTTGTTTGATCTTGTTACTCTAGTTCTTTAATTGTGACATTAGGGTGTCAATATTAGATATTTTGTCACTTCTCATGTGGGCATTTAGTGCTATAAATTTCCCTCTAGACACTGCCTTAAATGTGTCCCAGAGATTCTGGTATGTTGTGTCTTCATTCTCACTGGTTGTGAAGAACATCTTTATTTCTGCCTTTATTTCATTATTTATCCAGTAGTCACTCAGAAGCATGTTGTTCAGTTTCCATGTAGTG
>CAUYQU010032493.1:0-16293 GCA_963574635.1 Cheracebus regulus
GCCCAAAGTAATTTATATATTCAGTGCTATCCCTATCAAGCTACCAATGATTTTCTTCACAGAATTAGAAAAAACACCTTAAACTTCATAAGGAACCAAAAAGACCCCATGTATCCAAGACAAAAACAAAAAACAAACAAAAAAAAACAAGCGGGAGGCATCACACTACCTGACTTCAAACTATATTACAAGGCTACTGCAATCAAAACAGCTTGGTACTAGTACCAAAACAGAGATATAGACCAATGGAACAAAACAGAGGCCTCAGAAAGAATGCCACACAACTACAACCATCAGATCTCTGACAAACCTGACAAAAACAAGCAATGTGGAAAGGATTCCCTATTTAATAATGGTGTTGGGAAAACCGGCTAGCCATATGTAGAGAGCTGAAACTGGACCCCTTCCTTACACTTTATACAAAAATTAACTCTAGATGGATTAAAGATTTAAACATGAGGCCTAACACCACAAAAACTTCTGAAGAAAACCTAGGCAATACCATTCAGTACACAGGCATGGGCAAGGACTTCATGACTAAAATACCAAAAGCAATGGGAACAAAAGCCAAAATAGACAAATGGGATCTAATTAAACTAAAGAGTTTCTGCACAGCAAAAGAAACTATCATTAGAGTTCACTGGCAACCAACAGAATACAGAAAATTTTTGCAATCTGACCAAAGGGTAATATCTGGAATCTATGGAGAACTTAAACAAATTTACAAGAAAAAGAAAACAAACAACCCCATCAAAAAGTGGACAAAGGATATGAACAGACACTTTCAAAAGTAGACATTTATGCAGCCAACAAACATATGAAAAGAAGCTCATCATCACAGTCATTAGAGAAATGCAAATCAAAACCACAATGACATACCACCTAATGTCGTTAGAATGGCAATCATTAAAAAATCAGGAGACAACAGATGCTGGAGAGCATGTGGAGCAATAGGAATGCTTTAACATTGTTAGTGGGAGGGCAAATTAATTCAACCATTGTGGAACACAGTGTGGCAATTCTTCAAGGATCTAGAACTAGAAATACCATTTGACCCAGCAATCCCATTACTGGGTATATATCCAAAGGATTATCAATCATTCTGTTATAAAAACACATGCACACTTATGTTCACTGCAGCACTGTTCACAATAGCAAAGACTTGGAACCAACCCAAATGCCCATCAATGATAGACTGGATAAAGAAAAAGTGGCACATATACACCATGGAATACTATGCAGCCATAAAAATGAAGAGTTTATATCCTTTGCGGGGACATGGATGAAACTGGAAACCAACATTCTCAGCAAACTGACACAAGAACAGAAAACCAAACACTGCATATTCTCACTTATATGTGGGTGTTAAACAATGAGAACACCTGGACACAGGGAGGGGAACATCACACACTGGGGCCTGGGGGTTGGGGGACTAGGGGAGGAAGAGCAGGGAGTGGGGGATTGAGGAGGGATAGCATTAGGAGAAATACTTAATGTAGATGACAGGGCAATGGAGGCAGCAAACCACCACCATGACAAGTGTATATCTATGTAACAACCTGCATGATCTACACATGTACCCCAGAACTTAAAGTATATATAATAAAAGAATAATGATAAAAAAGAAATTTAATTTAAATATCATGGAGAGATTTTCAAGAGATCTATAGATAAACTAAATTTAGTTTTCCTGGACCAGGTAAGTTCTATCCCTGAATTTAAAGAAAACTTGTGGATGAAAATGCTCAACTTCAGTAATGTTTGATGAAATGGGGAGAAGTTGCTATAATAGGGACATAAGAAAATGTCATTCTGATTTTTAAAAATAAGATTATAAAAAGCAAATTTATAATATTTAAGCTACAATATTATATAATTAATGTCAATAAAAGCTGTATTACACTTTTAGAAAAAGTGTAAAAATCATTTTAATCAGACAGAAATCCACTAGAGCAAGTGAACCCAGACAAACTACATTATATATAAAATAATCAAAACAGGGAGTGGTAGATAAGGTAAATGGATGCATAACTACTTCAAAAATGTGTCCTAGAAAGTATAGACTAATGGGTCAATATGTCCCAATTATATGTCATAGTTTTATGCTCTCAACTTGTTTTTGTATTAGTAATATAAATGATACATAAAATATGCTTCAAATGTGAAAGTGAAATGACACCCTAGTGGACAGATTATTAACACTTAAGGTAGCATAACGCAAACAATTCAAAACTATACAACAATGGGCCAAATGTTATTTTACATAACTCCTACAATAATACATAGTTTTCCAAAACAAACTACAGCTCAAGACAGGGCAGGTAGGATGTGAGTCAACCATCTAGAAAGAGATGAGATGTACTGTGTGAGTTGTCTACAAGGACAACAGAATAAAGAAATCATACAATCTTGGGGTACACAATTAAGAGAAGAGTATATAGTACACAGGAGTTTATTATAAGGTGAAATATGATGAGAAACAGAAGTTCCCTAGCTTTGTGGAAAGTTAGACGTAATTTGAAATACTGAATGGGTGACCTTCGGCAAATTTGCTTAACCTTTATAAACCTGATTTCTCATTTTTGAGTTGTGGAAAATAATATTAATTTCCTCATGGAGTGTTGCAGGTTAAATAAGGATGTGCGTATAAAGTTTACAGCACACTGTCATTTGTTAAGAATTCAATAAATTATTATTGCATTTTTTGCTAAAAGTGTAGTTTTAATCCTACTCACATATGGGGCCTTTTCTTTGCTATTCATTCACCAGTGAGAGTTCAGATACCTTAAAGATTTTGTTGGGTAGGTAGAGGATGACGCTTCTGTCTTATCACCTACTTTTGGTTTCGTTTTATTCATAGTAGTATTTCTCAGTTTCCTTCCATGAGGTTGGTCATAACCAAGTTTAAGTCTTCCTTAGACACCTGCTGAGCTAGAAAAAATACTTCCTAGCTAATATATTTGCGTCCAGGATTTCTTTATCTCCATTTATTCAGAAATCCCTGCCACAGTCATTTGTCCAAAAATCATTTCTAAAATATCACTGCTGCGTTCCAAAACATATAATGGTATTAGCTCACCCTCAGCAAAACATCCAGCTTTCTGGACATTTTGACACTGCTGCTTCATGATCCTCTTCATGTTATCACAGCAGCCTTTGCTGTCCCCCTTCTATTTCAGGACTCTCCATTTTATCTCATTGCCCCTGTATTTCCTTCGCTCCAAGTGAGCACCTTTTTCTTCTGAAATTCCCTTTGTATTTGCTGATGCCATTCTACTAGTTTAAATTTCCCACCCTTGAATCTTATATTATTATGTAAGCTTAGATTGAAACCACTGTCCCATCAACTGCATTTAATTATGCAACTCTTGGTATGTCAAGTTATTATTAAGTCCTATTTTGGAAGGTTACTTGTCATACATATTCCTGTCTCCCTGGCTAAACATTAGGACACATATATATACAATTCTTTTTTTTCTCATATCCACTGTATACAGTAACATATGATACAAAAATTTGCAAAGTAGGTGCAAGGTAAGAAAGTTGATATTAAATAAAGTAACAAAGCTGCTAATCAATCAGTTCCCTCAGCATCGCATCTGTTCTGCATCTCAGGGTCGTGTAAATTCACAAGGATGTAAAATAGTGATGGCTTAGTAAACAGACTCTAGAGATCTGAATGAAACAATTTGTAGAGGAAGACTTTTCCTTTATTCACAGAGATTTCTCATTTGAATGACATGCTAATAACGGTTTACTTACACATATACTCCATGTACAGATTTTTTTCCATTTCTTGCCTTTGTTAACTTCACTACAGATGCCTTTGTGGCTAGAACAAAGGACCAGGTTTCCCCGTGATTGCTTCATCATTAATTAATATACCACGGAGCAGAATCACAGCTAGCAATTGCCAGAATTTCTCATTCCCGCATGCAAACCTTTGTGAAGCTTGTTCTAAAAAATGAAGGAAAAAGTATCCACCGGACTTTCCTATATTCTTCCCCGAGGCTTACATTGAACAATGAGTTCAATACAGTGCTGTACATCATACCCCTGAGCTGCTAGAAGAATTCAAACTTCGCTAAGCACAAGAGCCGAGGGAGCTATTAGCATGCTTCTGAGTCCAGAGCTTAACATTCCGGATGAGATTACTGTCACAGGTTCCTCTGGAGTGTGATTTTTCTTGATTCTGTTCCATTTGGATGTGTGAAAGTATAAGGGAGGCTGGAGCAGCAGCTGGAGAGGGAGGGAGAGCATGTCTAGAGTGATGACATATTTAAAAATATCATTCCAAGGAGCCCTGAGCTCTCTAGCTATGGATTCTAAATATAGTGATGCCAACAGAAGAGAAGTGCGCCAGTTGGGGCTCTCAGAAAGCGGCTCCAGCATCACCAGGTAAGGATGACTCACCCAGGGCGAGTCAGGCTATGATGTGCCATTTCAGCATTTTCTTACCAAAGTCCTCTCAGTTGGACCCTTCTCAAAAAGCCACACTCTCCTTGGGGGACTGAATAAAAATAATGCATAATACTGCATTTCTAACATTAGATCATTGTTAATCCCCTCAAAAAACACATTTCTCTGTGGAACAAACCTGCACCTTCTGCACACATATCACATTTTCTCTAATTTGTTTTTTAGAAGAAGAAATACCACATTTCTGTTACAAAAAGGCTTTTTAGGTAATAACTCGTACTGGCAAAGGAAAAATACAAAAGAAAGGAAAAGAAAAATGTAGTGGGTATTAATTAATCCTGTACATAAATTGGTTTGAATGTTTGGTCATTTTTTTCCTCCGATTTGGTTTTATTTTTATTTTTTGGTAAGGGAATATAAAACTAAAGCAGTAAACATATGCCTAACATCCCAAACAATAAGATGAACAGATTTAGAAACAGGAAAAGCCCTTATTTATTATACAAATCCTGGTTTCTTTTCCTCATTAGAGTACACACATATAAATACACAATTTAAACATACAATTCTCCAAAACCTCATTGAAATCAAACCTATTTGAGCTTATTGTTAAAGTTGAGTCTGAAGCTCTCTTTGATGGTTCTTGCCCACTGCACATTTATTATGCTGAGATTTATTGCATTTTAATGGCTATGTATTCATACGTTGCTTCTCAACTAGGGCTATTTAAAAACCTCCAGTGATGAGCTAACTATAACAAACTTGCCATCTGTATCTCTTAGGAAGCAAGAGTTTTAAATTTAGTCAACTCTTGCCATTCTATTTTTCAGTCCAATCTCTTCTGTAGATTCCTTCTACAGATCCTAATTCTGGAGGTAGGGAGGGTGGGTAGACAAGGCTGACTTTTTAGCAAGAGTAGGAAACAGAAGAAATTTCTTAACTATGACTTCATCTAGTGGTGGTGATTTAGCATTCTTATTCCAGCTTCTGCTTTCTTCTTCCTCACTCCCCTTCAAGACAACATATTGAGGTGCTACCAATACCTCTGTCATTACCACCTGGTGAAGCCAGAGGGAAGGAAATGTTGAAGGGAGAGAGTCACTCCTCTGGGAATCAGCAGTAGAAGATGCCTGATTTCATTAATATCCTACAGGCTGATTCATTCAGTGGTTTCTAACACCTAAACTAGTCACTAAGTGAGCAGGGTAGGCAGCTAGAACTTCTATTTGTTAGAACCCACTATTCAGTTTTTCATTTGAGTCTCAAGCTTCTCGCCTTATCTTGAAGTGAGGAGGAGACAGCTTCTTTCCAATTTTTTTCAACAATGCTTTTGAAATTTTTATTTATCTTTTTGTTTCTTCTTACCCATTTTTTCCACTTTGCCTTTCATTCTTTGATTTCCCAAAAAATATTTGGAAAGTAAAAATGAAATAATAAAGCAATGCAAATCATTGTCTCCCTTGTTTTGGGGCAAAATTCATCTTTTAAAATTTGGTGCTATTGATGCTAGCAACAGAATCCAACTATAGAGCACTATCAGTTTTTACTAATTTTCTGTATAGCTCCATATATCCAGAGACACTTAAAATGATTTAACAATAACAAATGGGTAATAAACTTCAGTAAATTTTAGGATTTCTCATCTATCATCAACTAAACTGAACAATTTCCCCATAAATGTCAATTGACTACAATGAAGACTTTTAATTTATTTTAGAAATATATGCCATGCTGTTTTTTCCCCCAAATTATCATACTTTACAAATCCCAGACCCAAAACAGTATCCAAATGCCAGAAAACATTCTCTATTCCAAATGAGAATCTATTAATTAAAACTGGGAAAATGAAGAGTGTGGGTTATAAAAAGCCATGAGTTAAGTCAGTATTTAAAACTATGCCCTGCCCAGCATGACTAGTGGAAAAATACTAAAATGCATGTGTTTAAAAATTAACTATGAAGAAAATTTGACTTGTGCCTATTATCCAAATATGTTATAAACTAAAAAAAAAACCGTTTGAATACATTTTGAGGTCAGAGACACTGAACTCTGATACAGAAGAACTTTGACATTGTCAGATATTCGAATTCAAAAATCCAGTTACTTTGAATCATAGGTAAGATGTCCTTTCACACTTTTGGTATCTAAATTTCCAAACATTTTGTTTCTTTTCTCTATATTTATATTTCATTAAAGAATAAAATATAGAAGCTGTCTTGGGGACAGATTTGAACTGGATATCTGCAACACATGGTTTCTTTCCACTTTCACCACATTCCTCAGATTTTCCAGGTTTCCTGCGTTTCGCACCAGCAGAGATTAGATGCGTCTGAAAAGAAGCCCAATCAAACCAACTTCCTTCAGATCGTGGGCCAGAAGTACTGGCCTGGATGCTGGCAAGCAAGTTGAAGGAGGATTGGGTGAGATACTGGAAACCCACAGAGTCTAATTTTGTCACTATCAGGTCATTTTCATATTATAACATGCTTCAGAGTTCTTATCTGTGTAAGTGCCTTCAGCCCACAATGGCATATACTTGTAGTCCTAGCTACTAAGGAGGCTGCGGTGAGAGGATCACTTCAGCCCAGAAGTTTGAGACCAGCCTGGGCAATATAGTGAGATCTCTTCAAAACAAAACAAGAGTGACTTCAGGTTGTTAAATGGAAGGAAACAGGAGAGAAGGGATAGTGAAAGGAGGGGAATGTCTGACACTAAACACGGTTTGCATTCTAAAGCCCCAGCATAGTCTTAATGCTGTGTCCAAGAGAACCTCTGCCTCGGCCTCATTTTGAATTAAACTGCATTTTGAATCCAACTGCAGGTATCTTTTTACACTCCAAGACCTCATCTCATCCCAACTTCCACAGTTTGCTTTACGTCTGATTCTTAGAACAATTACTCTCTCTGGAGACGGGACTAAAAATATACCAATAAGGAAATTTCTAATCCATTAACTTTAATCAATTCTAAAGAATGGGCAGTTGGTCAAGTTTCATTCTGGTTTCTTGCTTTTGATATTGGCAATGCAAAATTGCATTAAAAAAGAATAATAACCTGTACGACTCATTAATATTTGTTACCATTAAATAAGCAGATTTTATTTTCTCTCATGACTCAATACTAAGGAATCAGGGATAAAATTGTGGTCATAAAAAAGTGAAAAATATTTCCTTTTATATATATTCTGGGAGTTTGTTTCTTTGGATACTCATCTATTTAGGATGAATCCATTTTTAAAAATCACTTTAAAAAGGTATCTTTGGAAATATAAATTATGAATGCCGCTGTGCGTTAAACTTGTTGGGCTAATATTAAAAATAATTTTAAAAATCTTTTCAGGTTCACTAAGGAGTCTAACAAAAAAGAATTGATCTTAGAATCATGAAACTAATTTCCTTTGTTGCTATGACCCTCAGACAAATTTGTGTTCTTGAAGAAAACATTTAATTTTTCTTTAGTGAGTCCTTGCTTGTAAGCTAGTATTGAGGGTTTTTTTAAATTAATTTTTTAACAATAGAAGTGGTTGAATTTTTAATAAATGCTCTTTTGCCTTGGTTATCTCCATCCCTACTAAGATTTTGAGATTTATGAGAAAAAGTAGAGTTTACATATCCCTTTAGGTTAGAGTAGAGGTTACAGTTCCCTTGAGGAAGACACATTGTTAGTTTTATTTGCCATGGTGCCCCCAGGACCTAGAATATAATAGGACACACAAATATGCATTAAATGAATGAATTAATATGCTCTTGAACATACATTTTTCTATAAGATTTCTCACGTCTAAGATTTCTCACATCTAAGATTTCTTACGTCTAAGATTTCTCACATCATTGAAAGGGTCTAAGAGGCCCTTTCAATGTTATTACCAGAAAGGAAATGTCTTCAGCTCTTTATTTATGGAATAAAAAGCAAAACTAAGGTACAAAATAGTATTCATTCTGTCTCACTGACGATAGCCTATAAATCACAGATATAATACCAACACAAAGTACTTCACTGATATTATAAGAACACTGCAAATGCTTAATTTAAGTATGCCTATATCTGAAATTGTGAATGAATACAGATTAAAAAGATGCCACAAAATTTAATTATTACTATACTTAAAGGACTTTTTCATAATATTCTTGTTTTTGTCATAACAAAATAATATTTTGTAAGATTTGTGTGAATCATTTTGAAAAATATTTAAATATATATTTAAAGTGAAAAAACATCTTATTTATTTACTTATTTGTTTTTGCTTTCTTTCCTAAGGTGCTGCTTAAGAGTATACTGTGCAGAGCCAGACTGGGTTCAAAACCAGGATTCAAATTCCTGCTCTGAAACTTGGGTCTCATTAACTAACTCTCTCATCTTTAAATTGAAGATAATAACAATAATAATGTAAGTGGGTTGTTGACAGGATACGAGTTACTACATAAAAATCATTTGGAATAAAGCATGTAACAAAATTGATATCTAATACATGTTAATCATTGTGATTTTCAGCATGCTTTTAAAAATAAGAAACATCATGAATTTTTAAAAAAGTAAAGAAATTTCTCTTTGTAGTCCACACAATGGATGTCTTCGACACACAGTTTCTTTCCACTTGTACTGCATTCCTCAGATATTCCAGGCTTCCTGCGTTCCCCACCAGCGAGATTAGATGTGTCTGAAAAGAAGCCCAATCAAACCAACTTCTTTCAGATCGTGGGCCAGAAGTACCGGCCTGGATGCTGGCAAGCAAGTTGAAGGAGGATTGGGTGAGATACTGGAAACCCACAGAGTCTAATTTTGTAACTAACAGGTCATTTTCTTAATATTACATGCTTCAGAGTTCCTATCTGTGTAAATTAAAAACAACATTCTAAGGACCCCCAGCTATCTCAATAGACTTCCTCCTCAGCCAGAACTCTTGTAAAATTTAACCTGAAGGACTGGTTCAGGCCATGATAGGAAGACATTAGCATCAACACAGACTTTAAGTCTGATAGGAAACATTTTATATCCTATTCTCTCTGAAGCCTGCTACCTGAAGGCTTCATCTGCCTGATAAAACTTTGGTCTTCACAATCTCTCTCTCTCTTTTTTTTTTTTAATATACTTTAAGTTCTGAGATACATGTGCAGAATGTGCAGGTTTGTTACATAGGTATACACCTGCCATGGTGGTTTGCTGCATCCATCACCTCATCATCTACATTAGGTATTTCTCCCAGTGTAATTCCTCCCCTAGGCCCCCACCCCCTGCTTACCCTCCACTAGCCCCCCAGCCACCAACAGGTCCCAGTGTGTGATGTTCCCCTCCCTATGTCCAGATGTTCTCATGGTTCAACACCCACTTATGAGTGAGAACATGTGGTGTTTGGTTTTCTGTTCTTGTGTCAGTTTGCTGAGAATGATGGTTTCTAGCTTTATCCATGTCTCTGCAAAGGACATGAACTCATTCTTTTCTATGGCTGTATAGTATTCCATGGTGTATAAGTGCCACTTTTTCTTTACCCAGTCTATCATTGATGGGCATTTTGGTTGGTTCCAACTCTATACTAATGTGAATAGTGCTGCAATAAACATATGTGTACATGTGTCTTTATAATAGAATGATTTATAATCTTTTGGATATATACCTAGTAATGGGATTGCTGGATCAAACGGTCTTTCTATTTCTAGATCCTTGAGGAATGGCCACACTTACACAATGGTTAAACTAATTTATACTTCCACCAACAGTGTAGAAGCATTTCTATTTCTCCACATCCTCTCCAGCATCTGCTGCCTCCTGATTTTTTAATGATCACTATTCTAACTGGTGTGTGATAGTATCTCAATGCAGTTTTGATTTGCATTTCTCTAATGACCAGTGATGATGAGATTTTTTTCATGTTTGTTGGCTGCATAAATGTCTTCTTTTGAGAAATGTCTATTCATATCCTTTGTCCACTTTTTGATGGGTTGTTTTTTTCCTGTAAATTTGTTTAAGTTCTCTGTAGATTATGGATATTAGCCCTTTGTCAGGTGGGTAGATTGCAAAATTTTTTTCCCATTCTGTTGGTTACTGGTTAACTCTAATGATAGTTTCTTTTGCTGTGCAGAAGCTCTTTAGTTTAATTAGATCTCATTTGTCTATTTTGGATTTTATAGCAACCTAGACATTGCTTGCTATTGATCCCAGGTCTTTAGACAAACTCAACCAATTGTCAACTAGAAAATGTTTAAATTTACCAAAAGCCTGTAAGAAGTAATCCCTGCCCCCTGGCTTTCTAGACCAAAAAAGCTGTCATACCTTTCTAGACCAAATCAATGTATTTCTTAAATGTATTAAATGTATTTGACTGAAGTCTCATATCCCCCCTGAAATGTATAAAACCAAGGTGCATCTCAACCACCTTGGGTACATGTTCTCAGGACCTTCTGAGGACTGTTTCACGGGCCACAGTCACTCATATTTGGCTCAGAATAAATCTCTTCAAATATTCTACAGAGTTTGACTCCTTTTTTAAACATCTGAACCACTCCATTTCTTCTTCTTTTTCAGAAACGTACAGATATTAACCAAACACACAGAATAGACATGACTGATTACAGTCACAACAGTGCCTGACATTCAATTTTTGACATTGATCGCTTTCTCCTTCTTTCTGTCTCTCTCTTTCTCTCTCTCTCTCACACACACACACACAAACACACACACACACACACAAATTTTGTACCACTTCACTCCTCCCATAAACAGAAAATAATAATGTAGCTCTACCTTTTCAGGGTCGAATGAGATGAGTAAAACTGAGAAAATATGGGTTGCTTATGAAGACTTAGCTCCTTTACAGGGACAAATCTGTCAAGGGAATCCTCTAACCCACTGATAACCCCAAATGTCAATGGCCCAGATTTTCAAATTCTGCCTCATAAATTTTCAAGACTATTTGCTGATCTCAATAAGAATAAATTGAGCAATGATAATATCATGAATTTTTATAATAGAATCATAAGTAACCATGAACAATATGACTTTCAAGTGATCACTATTAGAGTCTTTTGCATTTTCTCTAGCATCTTCTTGCTATTTTTGTTTCTATTTGAAAAATATGCTAGGGTGATTTGAACACTTCGTTAAGGCTTCAAAGTGATACTGTTAGTTGCCCTTTTAATGAATTTTTATTTAACTAGAGGAGTGCAGCTAGAATCTAATAAAAAAATCTGAAAATGACTACTGTTGAAGTCAATCATTTATAAATAAAGACAAATATAAAACCACAATTGTATGCGTACAAAATGGCCATACCATTTTATATTCACCAGCAATGTATGAGAATTTCAGTTGTTTCATATTGAAACCTGTTTTTCTGCATTCTAATTGGTAGCATTTTAGCATTATTTTATCGACCCATCCATCCATTTGTCCATTTGTTCATTTATTATTTACTTGAGAAATATCTTACTTTGATAGTCAGAAAGTTTGTTAAAACCTGAAGTTGATAGTTTTAGTTAACCTTTAGTTATGCCTATTTATTTAGAGGATTTTGAGAAGGAAGTAAAAGTTAGAAAATATTATTACTGAATCATATCATTTACAAATAAGGACAAGATTAAAAACTATAACATTCCATAAAGCCTGGAAATGTGAAATAATTTTAAATACACAATTTTATATAATTCACAAATAAAATAACTGTTTGTAAATATATCTCAGTGGAATATTATAGCTTGCATTCCTTTAGATCTGCATTGATATATTTCAGAAAACAGTAATGTCAAATATTATCTTGTTTACAAAGTTACTACAGACTTTCACTTCTATGACCCTTCTGTCTTCATTATATAGCTATATGTGTCATGGTACATAAATAATGATTGGATATGATTCTGTGAAAACTATTAGAAATATGAGTTGCCTAAAATCCAAACACTTACTGCTGTAGTTCAATGTTTATTTCCCCCAACCTCAAGTTAAAATTTGATTTCCAATGTTGCAGGTGGGGCCTCATAGGAGGTGTTTGGATTGTGGGGATGGATCTCCCTTATGGATAGATTAATGTTTTCCCTGGAATGGGTGTGAATCAGTTCTTGCTCTATTAGTTCCCATTAGTGCTAGTTGTTAAAAAGAGACTGGAGCCTCTACTCTAATTTCTGTTTACTCTCTTGCCATGTAATCTCTGCACACACATGTTCCTTTTTTGCCTTCTGCCATGAGTTGAAGTAGCCTGAGGCCGTCAGCAGGAGCAGATGTCAGTGTCATGTTTTTTTGTACAGCCAGCACAACTGTGAGCCAAATAAACCTCTCTTCTTTATAAAGTACTCAGCCTCAAGTATTCCTTTATAGCAACACAAAGATGCTTACCATATAATATCAGCAAATACTATAATAAAAAGATTACTTATGCTATAGAGAAATATGTTTACCTCAATTAAAAATAGTAGAAATTTTAGTCACATAATAAATGAATATAATATTAAAGTAACAAATCAGAAATTTTGACAGTTCAGAAACCTAACACTTTCCCACATTTCCAAATTGATTCATTACTATGTTAAAACTTTTGTTTTGTGACATGACTGATTTCATGACTTGTGCAAAATTGAATGTGACTGAGGTTAAAAATAAGCAAGAAGTGAAGAACAATGAAGGCTAACTATTGTCATGCAAAATTAAATAATTCATACAGGACTTAAAAATGATAATTGAGATGTAAGAAATGAACATAGAACAAACAGGAAGAGATGTAAGTAAACAATGTTGACCTTCAGAGCAAGAAAGGTTAAGGAGTTTCAGCTCTAGAGTGTCAATTCAGAGAGCTTAATGCCATCTGTTCTGGGAGGTTTAGACATTCAAGATCTTGGAAGCAAGGAAATATACACCTCAAGACTCCTTGAAAAATACACTTTACAGTTTTGGCTTTATATGCTTCTGAATAAAGCACAGTGAAAGAAAAAATGTCTATATTCAAGATGCCATTTCATTTTTAGAAAATGTGTCTAAAACTAGATCAATCTTTTTAACTGATTCATGAATACATAATCAATGTGCAACAAATTGCATGCATTTCAAGTGTACAATTTACAAGTTTTAAGATACATAAATATATATGAAACAATCACACAATAAACATAGGGAACAAGATTCATCTTGCCTATTCTTTTTTTAAATTCACAAATAAAAAATTTTATATATTTTTGGTGGACAACATGATGTTTTGATAAATGTGTATACTATAGAATGGCTTGTGAAATCAAGCAAATTAACATATACAGTACCTCTTATGATTTCTTTTGCGGTGAGAACACTTAAAATATATTTTCTTAGCCATTTTTAGATAGATAGTATATTGTTTTTAATAATCATCTGCATGATGTACTAAAGACCACATGAATCTATTCCTTCTGCTGAGCTAAAGTTTGGTATCCTTTGACCGACATCTCCCCGATTCTTTCATTGCCCAGCCTCTAGTCACCATCATTCTACTCTGCTTCTACAAGTTTGACAGTTTTAGATCCTCCATACAAGTTAGACTGTACAGTATTTCCCTTTCTGTGTCTTATTTTACTCAGCATAATGTTCCCTATAGTTTTCCACATTGCTGTAAATGACATGGACAAATATATAAAGCTTTTTAAAAGCTAAATAGTAGTGTGTGTGTGTGTATGTGTGTGTGTGTGTGTGTGTACCTTGTACCTCATCCATAGATAGGCATAGGTTGATTTCATGTCTCGGCTATTGTGAATAATGCTGCAGTGAACATGGGAATACAGATATCTTATTAACATACTGACTTCACATCTTTGGATATAACCAGCAGTGGAGAATTGCTGGATGATATTAATTTTCTGAAGAATCTCCATAGTATTTTCTGTAATGCCTTTACTGACTTCCATTCCCATTAACAGTTTACAAGAGCTCCTTTTCAACCACATCCATGCCAGCATTTGTTATTTTTCTTTTTCCTTCTTCACTTGCTCTGTAGGCCAGGCTGGATTGCAGTGGCATGATCTTGGATCACTGTAACCTCCACCTCCTGGGTCCCAGTTCAAGTAATTCTCCTGCCTCAGCCCCCTAAGTAGCTGGGATTACAGGCACACAGCACCATGCCCAACTAATTTTTGTATTTTTAGTAGAGATGGGGTTTCATTATGTTGGCCAGGCTGGTCTTAAACTCCTGACTTCATGATCTGCCAACCTCCACCTCCCAAAGTGCTGGGATTACAGGCATAAGCCACCATGCCTGACCAGCATTTGTTATTTTTAAAATCTTTTTTATAGTAGCCATTCTAATGGGTATGAGGTGACATCTCACTGTGGTTTCAACTTGCATTTCCTTGATGACTGGTGATAATGAACATATTTTTCATATACCTGTCAACAATTTCCATGTAGTCTTTTGAACAAATCTATGTATTTACATTGCCCATTAAATAAAAGGGGGTTGTTTTCTTACTGTTGAATTGTTTGAATTCTTTATATATTTTCCTCATCTCTTTTTAATTTCTCTTTCTTACTCCTTCCTACACTCACTTTCATCTCCAGAAAACCACTGACCAGCTTTCTGGCAATACATATTAGTTTGCAATTACTAGAATATTACATAAATGAAATCACAAAATATATTCTCTTTTTTGTCTGAATTATTTCACTCAACATAATTCTTTTCAGGCTTATCCATATTGTAGTTTTTATCAATATTTTATTCTTTTATAAGTTTGTACTGAGTAGCATTTGATTTCATGGATATACTATAATTTCATTTGTTAATAACCATTTGAGTTGTCTTCAAGACAATTATGAATACAGCTTATAACTTACATATTCCATACCAAATACTTTTTTCAGAGAAATAAAACTTATATTTACAATAATATGTTTGTAAAAAGTATTTGGTATGGTGTATGTGGATTATATGGCAGGTGTAGAGTTAACTTTTTAAGAAACTGTCAAACTATTTTCCAGATGTGTTTTCCTTTTACATACCTAGCATCAATGTTTGAGTTTCCATTATTCCACACTTTCTCAACCATTAGTATAGTCAGTCTCCTTAATTTTAGCCACTTTATTAGAAGTGTAGTCATTATAGTGTTATCTCATTGTGGTTGTCATTTGCCTTGTTCTAATGCTTAATGTGTGTAAATTTCTTTTCACATACTTGTTTGCCATCAAATAAGAACATCTTCTCTGGTTATGTGGCTGTTCAAGTTTTTTGCTCTTGTCATTTAATTGGGTTGTTAGCTTACTATCACTGAATTTTAAGGATTCCAGACATATTTTAATTACTATTATTTCACCAGATACATATAGTGGAAGTAGTTTTCCTCACTCTGTGCCTGGCCTTTTATTCTCTTAACCATAAGTATGAATCTTCAATTTTATTGAAGATAAATTTATCAGTTTGTTCTAATACGAATCATACTTAGAGTATTATATCAAAAATAGTTCTTATTTTAAGGTTACAGAGGTGGTTTTCTTGTGTGTTCTTCTAGATATAATTTTAGGTTTTAAATTTAGGTCTATGTTTTATTTTAGTTAATTTTCATCAATGGTGTGTGGTAATTTATTTTTATGCTTGTGGATAAATAATTAATTATATACCCGGTAGTGGAATTGCTTGATTGAAAAGTAGTTCTAGGGTCGGGCACGGTGGCTCGCGCCTGTAATCCCAGCACTTTGGGAGGCCAAGGTGGGTGGATCACGAGGTCAAGAGATCGAGACCATCCTGGCCAACATGGTGAAACCCCATCTCTACTAAAAATACAAAAAATTAGAGGGGCATGGTGGTGTGTGCCTGTAGTCCCAGCTACTCAGGAGGCTGAGGCAGGAGAATTGCTTGACCCCGGAAGGAGGAGGTTGCAGTGAGCCAAGGTCGCACCTCTGCACTCTAGCCTGGCGCCTGGTGATGGAGTGAGA